>JAUEJL010112696.1:0-12405 GCA_032274825.1 Drosophyllum lusitanicum | reverse complement strand
GTCATTATTTTTTATATATAAAAGAAACAAAATCTTTTAAAAATATAAATTTTTTGAAGAGAGAATAGGTGAGAAAGAGATGATTGTGTAAAAAATATGAAAGATAGATGAGTATTTATAGTTGTAAATTGAAATATATATATATATATACACATATGGATGTTACTCACAAAGAAAGGAAAATTTCAGCGTGAGTTGGAACCACCTATACCCCTCACTCTAAGATTAAGGGGGTGTGCACGGCGGTGTTCATATCATACCACCTCCAACCAGCTATCTCACCCACTGGTTGGATGCGGGTAGTCTTAGGTCTTAATTTTGAAGTGGCTCTCTTAAAAGTCTTCACAGACTCCTATTGTCTTCATCTCATGAAACTATCACTAAATTTTAGGAAGTTATTATGAAATTTAAACCCTCACCAGGTTCACATACCAATATGATTCAGTGAAAAAATTTATTAATATACATATCTTTTTATAAATAAGCGTGTTGACTTGACCCAACCTATTAACGATTTCAGAAAATGACTTGTTATAACCCAGCCCGTTTTAAAATGTTACTCAACTCATCCATTGCGACACTTCTACTTACAAGCTTGTAATTAATTTATTATAAATTTGAGGCTATTATTGTGATAATTTAGATCGGTGAGTTATTTACTAAATAAATCAACAAATTTCAATATATAGTGAAAGGTATCCTTTTTGACCCACAACCCAATATATCATAGACTCATAGTGGTACAACAATAAAAAGTTTAGGACTAAAAGATTACAACAATAATAGGTGGTTAAGAAAAGAGTACTTGCCATTGGGGTTCTGCCCTGGTGGTCAGAAGGATTTTACCATATGGGGAGGTTTCGGGTTCGAGTCTCCTCGTGGAGATTTTCCTTCTGTGGTGAAGGAGTGGGGTTTTTCCCCTCAGGAGCGTGGCTTGGGGCTCGCATACTGCCCTTTATGGATGTCACTGCGGACCCAGCCCACTAACAACTAACAACTAACTCGTCGTTCAAAAAAAAAGAAAAGAATACTTAAATGTCCTTAGGCAATAAGGTACATATCCATTCAAGTGCACACACAATCGATTAGTGATCATTATTGTTTCAAAACTTCAGCAAGTGCAGAGAATGTGATAACCATGGATATGCAAGTGATTCATGAAGAATAAGATGACCAAATTGATAAACTAAATGAGCTAATAAATGTATTCACAAGATTCTGAAGCATACAAGGCACTACACGGTTAGACTTTATAATAAAAATGATAAAATAAAACCAATTATACCATTAGAAGTAATCTAAAATAATTAACAATTATAAAGGAAACAACAAATGCCACTAAAAGTAACTAACCCAAGAGCTGATATTTGGTGGCTATCCTTCCACACTATCATTTTTTGTCCGGTCATACTAACACCTATTAAAGAGATAGCAATTAGAATTTGTTCTATAAAACAAACTAAAATTAAGTTAAAGAAACAATAAAAGTAAATGCTACTACTTTTATAGAACAAATTAAGCTATTATCAATTAAGGTAAGCCGTAAGTCTAGATAAACTATTATCAATTGTTAATGAACTAATCAAGCTGTAATAATGAAAACTAATGAAAATTGGAGATTTATAATGAGTGCCTAACCCACAACTGGCGTCAAGTATCACCACCACAAACACAACATAACTAAAAATCAATCAAAGAGACATATAAATCAATTAAACCTTTTACTCAATATAATATCAATGGTACATAATGAGTTTATTTAAATAGATGCAAATAAGGAGAATCTGCAAGAACCAAAGTTACAGTTTACATAATGAATTTTGAAAATGAAGGATACAACTGGCTACTTTCTTTATGTTTGATTAGAATTGCAAACGACCTAGAAATCCAAATTAAGATATTTGGGAATAGATTGTTTATTGATAAACCTAGGAAACTGCCACCACGAAGATGAACACTATCATGTAAAGATATTTGTTAAGTCTAGTTATATAGACGCCAAGCCTCATCAATAGTGTTACATACCTTCGGGTTTTGCAATATTGCCTCACAATTTGCTTATGAACAAATCATAGCATAAATGAAGGCAATGATGAAGATGAAGCAGAAAACACAATCAGATTGATACGCTCATGAGCAACTCGATTATGTTGAATCTTGATACCTGAAGAACAAATCGAAGTAGATAACCACTTGGAAAATGAATACTGAAACAACTGACACCGGTAGTTGTAGATACCCTAAATCAAACAAAAACATGGAATATATATGTACAAACCTTTGCTTGAAGTGGTTATGAAGCATGAACCCTAATTTCTTGATGTAATGGTGATGCAAGAAATGGAAGACAAACATGGGTATTGAAGTTCAGACGACAAACATGGTCTTTCGCACCATCTTCTCTACTTATTTTTCTTCGTATGATTTCTCCACCATTTTCTTCAATGCCATTTTGAGGGAGGGAGATAGTGTGTGAGAGATTAAAGGATAGAAGAAGAGAGGTAACGGGGTATGTAATTTCGGTGATAAAGAGGATACTTCATCTTGTACAGAGGATATACTGTAAAGCAAAGAAATAGGGAAGGATTGCAGTTTTGGAGGACGTATGCATACGGTTTACGACGGGAGGATGTGGGTAGACAGTTTACAATAATAAATGGTTCAGATTTTGCTAGCAGTTTTGATCCAACGGTTATTAAAAATAGTGACTTTAAACGGTTCAGATTTAAAGTATAGACAATCTAATGGTTCAAAATAAAAGTTAAGATATGGTGTCTCACTCACCGTCAACCATATATAGATAGAATTCCACATGTTATTTTCAAACATAGTAAATAAAACAAACAATTAAATACCTATTACCATGCAAGCCACGATAAATAATCTAGTAGGTGTAATAAAGTCAGGATATAACCGACTGAACTAGTAATTTTTAGGATACGGGAATTAAACCCGTAAAAATTATTAAACCATATGGATCGAATTTGTAATTTAGATTACAGGATACGAATGTAATTTTAAAATATTAAAAGGCTATAAATGTAAATCTCCGGCATTCCAGGGGCAACTTGAAAAGTACGAGAAACATGATTGATGAGTATCTAAGAGCAAATAAGCAGACAAACTGTTACTGTAGTTGAATTTTCCACTCAGTTGCGTACTGTGATTTTCTTGTTGCTTTCGAAGACGCCATGGATTTAATCTTGAAGAAATTCACACAGTGTGATGGCTCATTTATACTCTGGAAATGCTACGGCACTGTAGATTCCGAAGTTCTTCCTCCGACAGTACCAGCTTTCTCCGACTACGTTTCTCCGACGTTACTCCTCAAAAATCCCATATTTCTTATTGCAGCATCGCCTCCAATTCCTCTTCAAAATCACCATGGTATCCCTTAATCCGCACTGCCATATCAGAAGACCACTTGTTGTTCGGAAAGTCCATTCACGCTGTCGTCATAAAGCACGGACAGGCAACAGTCGACCGATTTTTGGCGAACAACCTGATCAGCATGTATTCTAAATGCGGCTCTCTAAGTTCCGCCCGCCAATTGTTTGATTTAATGCCTCAACGAGACCTTGTCACCTGGAATTCGATTTTGGCAGCTTACAGCTCTTGCTACGATTCCCATCCAGGTAACGTGGAAGAAGGTTGGCGCCTTTTTAGGAATTTTCTCAGATCGTCTGATCTTTCTTTGACGAAACTGACTTTTGCCCCTGTTTTGAAGTTATCTTTGATGACTGATTATGTTTGGACTTCAGAATGTGTACATGGGTACGCTTTAAAAATTGGGTTGGAATCAGAGGTGCTTATCTCTGGAGCTCTTGTTAACATTTACATTAAATTTGGCAAGATTAAAGAGGCAAGATTGATGTTTGATAGCATTGATGAACTTGATCGTGATACGGTTTTATGGAATATAATGCTAAGAGCATATGTTAATTCAGGTCTTCAAGAGGAAGCCTTCTGTTTTCTTTCCCATTTTCATCACAGTGAGGTTGTACGGCCGGATATTAAAAGTTTGCAGTCCATTCTTATTGCATTTGCTGAAGATTTTGATACAAAAAATATGTACAAAGAGCAAGTACAAGCATATGCTATTAAGTTATCTTTAACTGATGATGAATTTGCAAAGGTAACTTATTGGAGAAAAACCATGTCAAAGCATTACCAATTTGGTGACCATTTGTCTGCTATTATCTGTTTCCAGGACATGAATAGATCAAATATAAGGCATGATGATGTTACGTTGATGGTGTCTCTTGCGACTGTGGTTCCACTTAATGATCTGAAACTGGGGGAACAAATTCATTCAATGGTATTGAAATCAGGGCTGTGTATTAATGTAAATGTTTCCAATTGTCTTATTAACATGTACTCAAAGATGGGTTGCTTATCATTAGCAACTAAATTATTCTTTGAAATGGAGGAAACTGACATTGTATCATGGAACTTGATGATAACCAGTTATGTACATAGTGGTTTAGAGGAAGAATCTGTAATCTTTTATGTAAAGCTGTTACATGATGGTATAAAACCTGATTATTATACGCTCGCAAGTGTATTAAAAGCCTTCTCTTTGCTTTCAACAGCGTTACATTTAACCGAACAAATCCATGTTCATACAATGAAAAGTGGACTTGATATGGACACCTTTGTTTCCACATCACTTCTTGTTTCTTATTCTAGGAATGAAAGAATGAAAGAAGCGGAGTCCCTTTTTCTTAATAACGGTAAAATTTGATTTGGGATTATGGAATGCAATGATGTTTGGGTACATAAAGAAATGGAGAAAAACCAGATGAGATCACATTAGCAACCATGGCTAATGATTGTGTATTCCTAGCAAGTTTGAAACATGGGAGGCAAATTCATGGATTCGTTTTTAAATTTGGTGCTGATCGAGATTTGTATGTTGGCAGCTCACTTGTCCATATGTATATTAATTGCCGGAGAAATTAAGGATGCACATAGAGTATTTGAAGAAATCTCGTCTCCTGATAATGTTACATGGACTTCTATGATCTCAGGATATGTGGAAAATGACAATGAAAATCGTGCCCTTTTACTATACCGTAAAATGAGGCAATCTGGTGTATTTCCTGATGAGTATACCTTCGCTACATTACTCAAAGCATGTTCTTACTTAACTTCTCTACAACAAGGAAGACAGATACATGCTAATGCAATCAAGTTCAATTGTGGTTCGGATACTTATGTTTGCACTTCACTTGTAGACCTTTATGCAAAATCCGGCAACATAGAAGAAGCTTTTCAGGTATTTAAAAGAACCCAAGTCGAACATGTTGTTCTGTGGAATGCTATGCTACTGGGTTTAGCTCAAAATGGAAATGGCAAAGAAGCTCTTGATCTTTTCAACGATATGATAACTACTACAAGTTTGTTTCCTGATCGAGTCACGTTTATTGGAGTGCTTTCAGCTTGTAGTCACTCTGGCTTCATTTCAGAAGCATACACCTATTTGGAGTCCATGATTAAAGATTATGGAATAGAACCTGAAATTGACCACTATTATTGTCTTGTTGATGGTCTTGCCCGAGCTGGGCGAGTTCAGGAGGCTGAAAAACTTATTACATGTTTTCCATTTGAAGTTTGTGGTTCAATGTACAGAACTTTGCTTGCTGCTTGTAGGTCTCAAGAAAACATGGAAACAGGAATACGTGTGGCGACCAAGGTTCTGAAATTGCAGCCATTTGAATCATCAACTTACGTACTTTTATCGAATAATTTTGCTTCTCTCAAGCAATGGATTGAAGTGGCTAATGCTAGGAAAACAATGAAGAGCAAGAATGTTAAAAAGAATCCAGGATTCAGTAGGATAGATGTAGAAAATAAAGCCAATGTCTTTGTGGTGGATGATAGATCGCATCCACAACGTAAAATTATATATGATTTGGTGAAATTGATAAAAGAAGATGGATATTTGTATACAAGTATGAAGAATTAGGGAGTCTATTTATGTATGTGTGTATAAATGTTGGATACCAATCTTCTAATTCTAATAAACAAGTAAATATTTGGACACGTGTCTCTTATCTAGCCCTCCTCTTCTTTGATTTCCCGCTCTCTAGCATCCTCTCCAGAGCCTTCCACGTGTCCCTTTTCTGTCTTCCCCCCAGCTCACTAAGCCGATATCAGAATTAACAACTTATGTTTTCTGCTTTCAATCTCTAGAAAAGACTCTTCAGCTCATCTCACCCTCCTCAACCATTCACGCCCCTTCCTGTTTAACTATGCCACAGGGACCGTAACAAGGAAACTAGGGTTTTTCACTACTCCCGATTTGATGTAGATAGAGTTTAATTATGCAACTTTATCGCCTTTCAAATCTTCAGCGTTTACAAAGAAATTGCACGAAATATATGGCGTTTCATTTCACCAGGTATGTTGTTTCTATATAATTCAATTCCACCTCTCAGATGATGTTTTGTTTTCTTTAGGTTACACAGTCAAAGTTTTGACCAATTTTGTCTGTCCTCTCCTATTTTCTGCGAAAGTTTTTTCCTCCGGCAGTCTAACGACATCTCCGTGGCAATCTTGCACCTATGAATGACTGAACTTTGATGTATGAAAATCCTTCTATCATTATTTGGGTTTTGGTGTATCTGGTAATTGTTATGTATAACTACTCTTTATATAATTCTGCTGGTAAATTGTGTGTACTAGACATAATATGCTATGAATTAGAAGCCCATTTTCGATTGATCGCAGTTGCATACAAATTGTTTGATGAAATGCCTTAGTGGCGAATGTGAGTGAGTTTTGGTGTTGCATAAAAGAAATTAATTGAGAATCTGAATGTTTGTCTATGCACCTGCCGAATGATCAAAAGGATAGTTTTAGATATTTGGATTATTATCACCCATTACATGATTTAATGTCTAAGTTTAACATTCTCCGATATTTGTCAATATATTTTATGCTTTGATGATTGCCATCTCAAAGAATGTTTCAAAACAAGTGTTGGTGAATTGTGCAAGGGGTACTAGTATACCGGGATCGGTACAAGCTTGGTGTGGACTTCGAATAGTGTTGGAGGCCATTTGTATACCATCTTTCATCCAATCTTTGTGACCAGCCAGTTTCAAGGGTCTTCTAGGATATACTTCTTCTCCTTTGCCTTCCTCTTTTGGTTGTATGTGTTCTTGCAAAGTTTCACCACCTTTGGGATTCATTAGGGCTTGTTTTGTGTGTTTGTTTTGCTTCCGTTGCGTGCTTGGCTCCTTAGTGAATTCCATCGTCAACCTCTTGAACCACACAGTCATAATGGGTATTTTCATCCCCTCCCCTCTTTGCACCAATTCCACAACCACCCATGTATCTAGGTTTCCAATTGCCGAAGCCATATGAACCAATACACGTCACCCAAAGGTGAGGAATTAACATGGTGCAAAGCACTTAATCTCACAAGGGTCACATAATCACATGAAATCAAGGGCAAGTAACTCAAGCATTTAAGTCCAGCAATAAGCAAATAGGTGTCACATAACTCATAGCTCTTAAGCACAAAAACTCAATAAACGATATCCATAATTGGCATCTCAATGCACATATCACACACTAGGTGTAAACATAATTCATCAACTCAAGATCACGTAAGTTAATACAAGATTATAGCTTACTCCTATATGGAGTGTCATATCACAAGAAATTATCAAGTATCAACATGTCAAGAACATATATAGGCCTTCTCCTATGTGGAGTATTGGCCTCACTTTGATTTCTATTAAAATATACGTCATATAACAATTCACAAGTTCCACATCCTTTTATTAATAGATTTCATAAATCCAATTGCCAAACACGTATATATACACAATCATGATGATTTATTTTCTTTGTTAAAACTAGTATGTAGGGTGTACTCACCTAAGGGTGTGATAAAGATCATAACCCAACAAACTCACAATAGCTCACTTGATGATCATGCCTATAACTAAGAACACATAAGATCATCTTAAATGTTTATACTAAAATAATACTCCTTAAGAGTCTCAAGGTCTAAACCATGTTCAAACATACATTCGAGCCATAAATTAAAAGACTCCATTTTAACCTCAAATAATCAATAGAATCAAACCCCAACAAGTTAGATAGTCAAAAGGGGTCAAAGCATGATTTCTAAGGAAAATAGGATGTCTCACGCCGCGATGCATGGCATCTCGTGCCGAGAGAATTTCTTTGGAAAAATGACACTTCGTTGCCAGGACGCATCACGACCTATGCTACACATAACAGTTTGATCTTTTGTTCTAATTGCTACCATTTTGTCTAATACGCATTTGCAGCTTACAAGTTACTCATTTATACATCAAAACACATCCAAAACAACTTTCTAACTTCAACATAACATATGTTTAGGTAATTAAACTCTAACTTAAAGATTTTGACCCATTTGACTACTAGAGTCAAACCTAAACATCAAAGTTACTCAATCAATTCATATTTGCAGCTTTTAAGAATTGTTTTAAATACTAAAACAGATCATAAACACTTTAAACAACAGTCTATCATAACTCATATGCATTAAACACAATCTTGATGGGTTTTGACCCATTTGATAAAGATTTCAACATGCATTAACAATTGATCACCAAATATATCATATAATTCTGAAATCAACACAATTAAAGATTAAAACTTACTTGAAACTAGATTCAATTCTTGTCCAACCCCAATTCACTCTCAAATTGAAGCTTGAATGGTGATTTTAGCATCAAAACATCTTAATTTTGACTTCAAAGTCAACAGAATTCTTGTATTTTCTTGTTGTAGCTTCAATCCTCCAATCTTGATCATTTATTCCTTCTTTCTCTTCATCTCTCAAGGTTTCAAGATTTCTTTGGAGTCTAAATGAGTCCATACTCCAGATTTGGATTTATAAATTAACAATTTACACATTCATAACTTATAAAATTTGTATTACTAACATTCATAACTTTTATCAATTGTACTTTATGCATTATCAATTGTACTTCATGACCAAGTAATATCAAATTGATATAATCACCCTTATAAATATTAATTTTCCAATTTCTCTATAATAGAACATGGTTTCTTTTATAAAAGTGCAACACAATTTTTTTGAGCATTATAACGACCTTATTAACTAATATTAATGATATTTTAAAATTTGAAATATTACATCCAACTAATGATATGGAGAGAAAGGAAAGGCAAAGTGAGACGAAAGCCTTCAGTACCCTTGGGTATTCTAAATGATTATCAACATCAATTTAGCAGATGCAATGAAGCAAAGGAACTATTGGAAGTATTGGAAAAGAGATTTGTAAGAACCAAAAGCACCAAAAGAAATCAAAGATCTTTCTTGAAGAAACAATATGAAAACTTCAACGCTAGCTAGGAAGGGTCGATGACACAAACCTCTAGAGTTAGCAACTACAAAAGTCAAGATTGATCAAGGTGATGTGAACAAGAAGTTTATGAGATCCTTAGTGTACATTGTGTCTTTTACACAGAGTGATGAGTTGTAAGTCAAAGAACTTAATGATCCGTACAATGATCTAAGAGTTTTTGAGGCTGAAGTTGAGGCTAAGAGAAAACCTTCAAGTTTTTCCCAAAATGTTGCCTTATTATATTCTATTGGAAGTGGATTTGAAGGTTCAAAAAATTCAAATGATGCTAAAGTGTCAAATCAACCAACCAAAGCTGAAAACACAAATGATAGGGTCTTAGAATATTTTCTAGCTAGTTATGTGAACTCCGCACCGACTAATGATGATCTGGATCAGATTCATCCACATGATTTTGAAGAAATGGATATCAAGTGCTAGATGGATATACTTACCATGACGGCTAAAACATTCATTCAAAAAATTGGTAGAAGAAACTTTGTTTTGAAGAGGGAGTATAATGCACAATTTGATAAGAGCAAAGTTGAATGCTGCAAATGCCACAAGACAAGACACTCTGCAAGGGATGAATAAATAAAAGAAGACAAGAAGGCTCCATAGAAACAACATTGGTGTCTCAATGTGAGATGGAAATTGATTGGAGTGATCATGTAGAATATGACGCACAAAATCAAATACTGAAGGCGGACATTATATCTTCCAGAAGAGGTAAAATCTAAACTTTGTTCAAAAGAATGCATAAATACTTTTACAGAACATAACAGAGTGATTTGTGAAAAATCTTAGTAAATGGGTAGAACGAAGGAGATAAACTAGCTTAATAATAGGTAGCTATGAAGAGCAAGTCAAATGATAGATTAAAAATGAACAACAGTATCAAGATGATCTTGCTTATGGTAATTGGGAGAAAGAAGAGTTAACCTTAAAGTTACAAAAGACTTTAAAACAACTTGAGGAAGCCAAGAAAGAGACTGAAAAGGTTAAGCTAGATGTAAAAAAATCTACTTCGGTTGAGAACATGATAAAGTCTCAAATTCATGAAAAATGAAATCAGGAACTGGTTATAAGAGTGTTGCACCTCCTTACAATTAGAATAACATTCCACCCACAAAGGATGTAGTTGCTAAGCACACAAGTGAGGAGATTCCCATAGAAGTCACTAAAATTGATCCTAGTCCATCCACTAGTAACAAATTTGAAGAAGGTGAGGTAAAGGTTTTGCAAGTCGATGGATCTCAAAAGGATATGGGAAATGTAGTTAAGCATGAAATCATTCTTCCACAAAATCACATAGTTACAAATGAACTTAGAGGAACCCTTTTGTTAAATATCTCAGTATCAAATAAAAGGGGAAGGTAGTTGAATCAAGAGTTAAGAATACTTATTGTTCATGCTGCACAAATCACAACTTAACTGTTAGAAGAAACTATAGAAATTGGACTAAAAAATGACACAAAATTATGGCATCAATTTCAAAGCTTTTGAACCAAAGCCATATTTCATCCGTGGAAAGACAAATCACCTTGCAAAAGCATGTTTCTTTAATCCTATTATCAAAAGAAACCAGTTCAGAAATGAAAAGGCAAAGGTGTTTTCAAAATATGTACAAAACATTCGGTATAACAACCCAACAACACCAAGGTTTGTTAATACTCACAGGGCTAAGCAACAAGTGTTTATAGAAAATGAAAAGTTTTTCTAAAGTCAACCAAGCCTGAAAAGAAAGTTTGGATCAGAGTAAATGAAACTAGTTCAAAATCTCAAGCTAGTTCATCTACAAGTACTCATAAGGAACCTAAGATGAAAACATTTTGCATTGTTAATAGTGATGGGTCTGGGTCTGGGTCTGTTAGTACCAAGACTAATGTTAGCACTGATTGCACTATTAGTACCGCCAATACTATTAGTACTGGAAATGTGTCAAAATACTTAAGTCATGATGTCATAAATTGTGATGATCTCAGAAAATGACAACTCTTAAAAGAAATAAGCTATGTGGATGCTCAAGGACAACCCAAGACCACTTTGGCTTGGGTTCCAAATGGGACTGATCATTTGAATTCATGTGCAGAATAGGTCAGGAAAGATAAAAATAAATAAGTTGGCAGGTGGATAGTGACCGCTCTGGGTACATGATAAGAGACATTCCATGTCTTGAAAGGTTCAAAAGGATATGATGATGAATATGGTAAGTGAGTGGTTCAAGTTAATACTGTTTTTTATGTTTATGATACTCATACTTTGTACTCCTAGTGGAACTACCTTAGTTAACAATATTAATACCGTTAGCCTTGTTAATATTGTGCGGCATCATAATGCTCCTGGACTTGTTAATACTGCTACCCTTATTAATAATATTGCTCAACTTTGTTAGTATTGCTTTCAAAACTTATTACTGTTTCATTAAGTTAGTACAACAAAATGTTTGGTGCCGTTGGAATTGACTTTAATGCAAGGCTGTCAAGGTATAAAAGCTAATTTGGGAATCAATTTCGACCTAACTGCCGATATCCCATCCCGACTCTCCCAAAACACGAAATTCTCTCAATTGGCTTCAAGTTCTTCACCTTCTTCATAATGTTGGTCTAGCATACTGCGACCAACATAATATGCTAGCCATTCTTCGAAAGGTTAAGGAATCAACTGGATCCAAGATATCATTGATTTCTTGTTCAATTCTTGCATCTCTTTCGCACTCAATAGTGAATCCAAATATTTACACTTCTCATATGAATGATTTTTGGGTCACCACATTCACCAATGAGGTCGAGGGTTCAAGACGAATCAAGGCGGTTTTAGAAACTAGAAAGGGGGTTGAATAGTTTCTATGTCCTCTTTTTAAAATCTTTTAAATAGTTTTACACTTTTTTAAAAATTATATTTTCCTTTTTATACAATAAACTCTTTATATATATATATATATATATATATATATATATATATATATATATTATTTAGCACAAAGAAAGATATAATAAATAACAAAAAACAAGAATATAAATAAGAGTAA
>JAUEJL010112685.1:0-12405 GCA_032274825.1 Drosophyllum lusitanicum | reverse complement strand
ATGTGATTATCATCAATATCTTGAAACTCCTCGTTTTGAAACACATCAAATTCAACACCAAACACATGATTGCTTGAGCTCCCATCAAGCGTTCTGTTTAATAGACCGAGATACTGAGCTGCAGCCGCATTCTAAATTCCAGTGACAGGGGTGAACAGAAACACAAAACCATGGCCAGGAAGAATGTTTCTTGTGGGTACAATGGCAAAGATAAAGGAGGTGGAGAAGGAAAGGAATGATGAGGAGTTTTTCGTTGGGATCTTGTGCGGGTAAAGGGCACGCCCAATTTGATCAGGAGTAGAGTTAGTAAGCGTGAGGATATTGGATTGGATGGTGGCGTTGCCATGGAGTGAGACGGAAGTGGAGTTGAAGGAGTTGAAGATGAAATCTATGGCTGATGATGGTGGGGATTGGAAGAGGAGGAGCAGGAAGAAGAAGAAGGGCAGGAGATAAAGAGCAGGGTATTTTTGTTAACAATCATGGCAGGGAGATCTAGGAAGATTGGCAGGCAATCCAATTGGTAGACCTGTATAGGTTAAGGTGTGAAATTGTGGTTGAATTTAACAATTCAATCATGACAACATTTTCTGTTATGTTTTTGCTGATATTTGTTTGACATGTCGTTAATTGTGTATCACTTGTTCTTGCCCATTGTCTTTCAGCTTAATAACACCGTATAAAGATGACTTCATACAAATATGTACCTACCTAACTGGTGTCCTGGTCATTTGACTTCATACAAACCAACAATGATGTCGTTAATCTATACATTCCCTCACAATTTCAAGATTTACATCGATAATTATTTCCACAACAAATGTTTCCTTCATCAAGGTCCAAGGACCAGCACTTGCCTCTACTTAAAACTGTAACAACAGCACATTTCCAGAGGAGGTTCAAGTATATCAACATCAATGTTGGTTTGGATAATAAAGATGGCAAAGAGAAAAGAGGTAAAGGCTGAGCAGTGGGTGATTCTTTCATGTTGGAGAAAAGATATTATGATTAGGTTTCAAAAACCCCTCAAATTCTTTCCTTTATAAAACCCGTCTGGTATTCCTAAGGAAAATTGTTGCGTATATCTATGTATAAGCTAGCATCTGTGAATATGCTTACTTGATGAGCTGTAATTGGATTACCGGTAATCACATCAAAGAAAGCTTGTGGATAGCACCAAAACTCAGTTCGGGTCAATAATCTGAGCATTCTGATTCTTGATTAGACAATTACAAACTGTTTCCAGAGAAGCAGTGCTGTCAGTTGGCATTTGAAACAAAGAAGGTAATGATTGACGAAGGATATAACCGCAGATGAAGATGATGAAACGATGATATTCAAGTCGGATTATCGTTGCATTCTGTCTTCTGAGGTTTTCGGGCGAAGGATCATCGATATGAATCGAACTTGTGAGATGTGGGCTGATGTTAACCCGACTGACCCGTTGCACCACTTCACATAGAGGTGAACGCTCCTGGACTCTTTTGGGGTCGGTACAATCCGAGATGGTCTGGTCCTCAACGGATCGGTTCTCGCGTAAAACCATTCAGCTTTTGGGCAGTCCGGTCTTTTTCGCACCGGTCCTCGTCCGGACCGGTCCGAATTCGGTCTAGACCCGTACGGTTTTCGTTCGGATATTTTTCGGTTCAGTTTAGACATTTCTAGTTAAAACATTTCCAGTTTTTGGTTTTTACTTTTCGTATTTTTTTGACAATTTAAAAATTAGAGAGAATAATATAGAGAGAATATGTAAAAAGAAGTTTGTTGTAAAGAAAAATGAAAGAGGCGGTGGGGTATTTATAGAGGATTTGTAAAAAAAATAGCGGTCCGGACCAGTTAGGACATAATCGCTTTTTTAGGACCGGTTCGGTTCGGAGCGTCTTTCGGACCGTTTCAGACCGGTTCATAGCGGTCTTCACCTCCAGACCGAGGACCGGCACATCAGTCTTGGACCGGTTTAGAACCGATCGTAGTCTTGTCGGTCTTCGTCGGACTGGTCACCTCTAGTGCCACTTATGAGACACATGCGGTAATCCACACTGGCCTTCTAAATCGACCTACACGTACACAATGAAGAACAACGGTTAAAAAGTAGGGCTCGGAAATGAACCATTCCTCCTTATGGATCGAGAGAAACTGACGATTGAAGGCCGAGAAGCAGTTGAATGCATGTGGATTGCGTCAACCGCCTGTGAGGAAAGGCATATCACAAGGTAAGAATCTCCAAGGGGCATGCCTGTAGAGCAGGAAAAGGGAGGAGACCAATTCCCCCATTTGTTTTTTTAATACCAAAACCAGGTAGGTGAAGCAGTGAAGGTCGGTTATCAAACGTAGTCGTTGACTTCAACTTCCATTGATCTGATCTAATTATTAATACCCCCATACTACATGTTGTACGATCTATTCTGATTACGATTAAACCTACACAGCTTTCAATAGTTGTGATCATGGTGATTCTCACTGAACCCTTTTCACAACGCTGCTCTTCATCTTCTTCCTCAACTCATCATCATCATCATCATCGATACGATGTATTTCTAAGCTTCAGAGGTGGCGACACTCGTAATAGTTTCACCGATCACCTCTACAACGCCCTTGTGGATGCTGGTATCACCACGTTTTTGGACGACGAAGACATTCCAACCGGAGAAGAACTAAAACCGGAATTGGAGACTGCGATTAAAGCATCTAGGGCTTCTATAATCGTTTTGTCCCAAAATGACGCTTTTTCAACTTGGTGTCTCGAGGAACTGCTTTTAATACTTGATCAACATAAGAACTTCAACCAAATTGTCATCCCAATTTTCTATCATGTGGAGCCCACCCATGTTAGGAAACAACAAAGCACCTTCGAGATGCAATGGCACACCATGAACAGAGGATGGAGGAAGAAACGAATGCAGAGAAAAGAAGTCAATTGGGTCAAAAGATGGAGTTATGGAAGAAAGCACTTACACAAGTTGCTGATCTTAAAGGAAAAGATGTAACCAACAGGTTATCACTTTCTTGAAATTGCTGCAATATTATATGTTCATAAAAATCTACTGTGTTTCTTGCATACATGTATGTTTAATCAGTTAAATGAGTGAAATTGCACCAAGCTCATTTTAATATTTAAATAGGTTAAAATTTAAAAAGGCAAATTTGTCATCTATCTACAACATATTAAAGGTAGAATTTGTCACCCATCTTTTCAAAAGATCATTATTTGCCACCAAACAAAAACATGTATTGAATTAGATTTAAATTTCAAAAGATCAGTGATAAATTTGCTCTTCTAGTATATTTTGGATTATAGATATAAATGTGCTCCTTTAACATAGATATACTAACCATTTTCATCATTCTAATATCTTATGAATTAACTTTTGATTATTGAAGTTTGACTAAAATTGAAAAGGATGTTTTGTTTTTGTCTCATATTGGTGGAGTGAAAAAAGGCTAAGCTTATAAAAGCAGTCCAGTGCGTTGGTTTCAAAGTGTCCAATCAAATATTTACTTTTAAGATTTGGTACTTTCTTTGTAGTTATCTTGTTTTTAGCGTGTAGGAAGTGGTGAGTTAAATCTTTGGAGGCTATAGGTGGGTTGGCTTAAGAGACTAGTGTATGTGATTATACAAATTTGTCATATATTGGAGTTTTTCTATTTGGATGCTTGTGGTTTTTCATTTTTTGTAGGGTGGTTTTGTTGGGAATCTTTAAGACCATTTTCCCAACATATAGCAAACAATTTGCTTGCTTTGATGAGATACATATTTTACTTATTAGTTATTAATCAACAGCTTTTGCTTCCAAGTAAATAAAAGATAGCCTTTAATTAACTCAGTATAACTTTGCCCAAAGTCTTGAAAAACTACATCAATATCTACATTTGATGGTGTTGTTAGTACATAATGATCGAGATATTGTCGTTGTGTAAAAGTTGTATGAACTGTTAGCTCCATTTCTATTGCTAGTAGTAAAAATTAAAGGGTTTAGACTCCCTCTGTGGCATCATTATGCCCAATTTTTACTTATAACCAAAACGTGCACTTTTTTTAAAGGCGTATAGATATACTAACAAACAACATCCATAAAAAACAAGGCAATATACATCAAAGGATTTGCAAGGAGCAAACTTTAAGATGCATATCCCTATAAACAAATGAACACAGAAGAGAACCAAACAAAATGTAGACTTAAAAACGGAGAAAGATAACCTGATTTTGAATGAACCTGATTCGATGATGCTTCCGAAGTTGATAGACTATTGACCAAAAATTCAATCAGAAAGTTAATGAGGTTTCAAATATACAAATGTTTTGTGGAATTTATTTGGGATTAACAGTATATGGGAAGCTTTTGAATTTTCTTTTTTTAATAAATTTAGCACACATCTAAAATTTGAAAATGTAGCATCATATAGCATTGACATAGACATAACTAAAAGTATTATTAGAATATGACGTAATATGAAATATCATATCTTTGGATCAGTTTTTTTTAATGTTTTCAATGATATTTCAAATTTCTCATTGAAATGAATTTTCAGGAAAGAGAACGAGTTTATTGAAGAAATTGTTACAGATATTAAGTGTAGATTACGTGTCCCCTTAATTAGTAATGCTCTGCCACTCCTTATCGGGATGGACCATGAAATCAAGGTCATTACTTCATGGTTGACTGATCACTGATGGATCATGTCATACTGCTGAGATTCTTGCTGTTTTAGGCATGAGTGGGATTGGGAAGACATCTTTGGCAAAATATGTCTATGGGTTATGCCATAGCGCATTCCAAGAAAGCAGCCTTCTTGAAGGCATCGGTAGAAGATGTAAGGAACATTTTAATGGATTGCTTGATTTACAAAAGCAACTTTACGGAGACATTTCAAAAAACATCACATTACGAGCTCATGATGTTTCTGTATACACTTCCAAGATTGAGAATGCACTAGCTCGTAAAAAAGTGTTTTTAGTTCTTGATGATATTGATAGTCTCGGCCAATTGAATACGTTACTTGGAAAAAAAGGTTTTCATCCAGGAAGCAAAATCATAATAACAACCAAGTGTAGGTCATTAACAGAAAGTTATGCATTATGCAACTCACAAGTTCAACCCAAGCATACAAAGGTCTGTCTTGAAGGCTTATATGAGACTCAAGCACTAGAGCTTTTATGTATTCATGCATTCAAGTGCAAGAAGCCCAAAGAAGGTTATGAAGAGGTTTCACAAAAGCTTGTCAATTATTGTGAAGGACATCCATTGGCGCTTAAAGTTTTGGGCGAATCTTTGCATAATCGGGATGTAGCTTATTGGGAAGGGTGCATAGAAGGGCTAAAGAAAGGACCTGATTCCCGTATACAAGAGGTCTTGCATATGAGCTTTAACTCTTTGACATTAAAAAATGATAAGGACTTGTTTAAGCACATTGCTTGTTTCTTTGTTGGAGTAGATAGAGATGTTAGTGAAATAATATTAGAGGCATGTGATATAAACACGAGAATTGGGATCACGAATCTAATTGACAAATGCCTTCTTAGTATCGGAGGGAATAACACGTTGACGATGCATCGATTACTTCAAGAGATGGGAAGAGATTTAGTACGTCAAGAATCTCCCGACAAGCCATGGGAGCGTACTCGATTATGGTGTCATGAGGAATCATTCAAAGTTTTGAAACAGAAAAAGGTAAATACACTTTTATGTTTTCATGTGTGTTCTAAGTACTTTAATTATGTGTATACACATATAGGATTTTTAATTTTATTATTTCATTTCTTCTAAGGGTAATGGAAATTTACTAGGCCTCACCCTTGACATGAGAATGCTTGAGAAAAAGAGTTTACGTGGCTCATTTGAGCTGAAGGAAGATTCTTTAAGTCATATGGATAGTTTGATGCTACTGCAACTCAATTATGTGCAAATAAATGGTTTATTTGAGAATTGTCTAGAAGAGTTAAGATGGTTGTGTATGCATGGGTTCCCTTCAAAGTCAATTGTTATACCTTCAAACTTACCGCTAGAGAATCTGGTTGTTCTTGACATGTCATATAGCAAGATCGAATCATTTGACATATCGTCAAGTAACCCACAACAACCTGCATGGAGACAAAAGGTAATACACTATGTATTATTCTTTGATCTTCAGTATATGCAGTTCATTACCTAATTTACTTATCTACATTTCAGCAGTTGCTTGGATCATTGAAGATTCTTGATCTGAGTTTTTGTAAACAACTTCGTAGTCTTGGTGGCTTTCTTGAACTCCCTGCACTTGAGAGGTTGATAGTTAAAAAGTGCATAAGTTTGTTCGAGGTCTGTGAATCAGTTGAGCAATGTGTTAAACTTGTCGTCGTTGATTTGAGTTATTGCTACAAGCTTAAAAACCTTACAATATTAATAAGAAAGTTGAAAACGGTTAAAACACTAACGTTAGATGGTTGTAATTCTCCTGATTCTCGAATCGAGATGCGGGATATGGATTCATCGGATATGGTTGTGGCTAATTTTGGCATAAATTCACAGACCTCTTCGTCTGCCTTTATGGAATCTATACCAAGAGATTCTTTGTCCTTGGCATTTTATTTACCATGCTCATTAGTAAGTCTGTCACTTGAAGATAATAATCTTTCCATTGAATCCTTTCCCAATGACTTGAGTAGCTTATCCATGTTGAAGTATTTATCTTTAGATCGCAATCCAATTGTTTCGATGCCTGCTTGTGTGAGAACCCTTCCAAGGCTCGAGACACTTAACATGTTTTGTTGTAACATGTTGATATCGATCGAGCATCCTCCACGTACGCTAAGAGGATTGTCATTCTCTATTCATGGCAATATGAGTTCTTTGATACAGAGAATTTCTTTTGATCTAGAAATGTCCCCGCTCAAATATTTGGCACAATGCACAGAATTACCACGTTCATCTGTTGAAATTGATGGCATGGTTAAAATCCAGCCTATAGCAGGCGTTGGAGAAAAGATGTTACATAGTTTGGGCTGGAGTAATTTAGAGTTTCTAAAAAAAAGGCGCTTGGGAACTTATAATTGCAGCAGAGGAATAGAGGGATCTCAAACCCAGGTATCCTCTAGTAAACTTGTCTCTCCTTGTGTGATATGTATATATTATTTTGGTGATGGTGATTAATTAAGTTTGTAATTAATTGGCAGATGTACTATGAATTTGGAATATTCAGCACAATTTATGGGGGGGGAGAGATGCCGAATTGGGTGAGGTGTAGAAACAAAGGGTCATCAATATCATTTACCATCTCATCATCTCCTATAAAGAAGCTCCTGGGATTGAATTTCTGTTGTGTAGAGACCAATATATCACATGGTACGTATCATATGGTGCCGATGATCAAAATTAGTAATATAACAAAAGGCCGCACCTGGATTTATGCACATTATATTAATGATCTCGTGAGGGTTGGTGGAAAATGTTTAACATATTTAAGCCATTGGATGTTTGGGATAAATGAGATGGAAAGCGGTGACCACATTACAATTACAGTAATACATACATTGGGATCTCTTGTTCAAGTAACGAGTAAGTGTGGGGTGAGGCTTGTGTATGATGACGGAAAGACGGAAGAAGACGAAGAAGATGTGTTGGGTTATTATAAGTCATGGAATCACATCATTGGTGGTGATCTCTCTGCTTTTCAAACAACAACCGGAGAATACATTCTAAATATCAATAGATTTCATGAGTATTGCCATACAATATCCATTTTTTATTGTGTTTTCATTGGTGATGATGCCCGTTATAAAGGTAGATATCGTTTCATAATAAAACATGAAGTCGAGTCTTACGTATTACATAAAATCATCACAATTGAAACAGTCTACTAAAGTCACACTTCCATCCTTTCACAAGGAAAGATGCTTGTCTCATTAGTCATCAAAACAACAATTTCTTCAGGTAGTATTAACTTTGTCTATTTTGTTCATCAGAATCAAGTGTGGCTTTTAAAGCTTTCTCCCAAAGGAAGTCTAGCATACTTGATGCTGCATCTCAGGTACTTTTCAACACCCAAACCCTTCTCATTACATAAATTAAAGCACCCAGAATAAAATTCAAGTTCATGCGATTAATATTCAGAACCCAATATGTAACAACATTTAAATCCATGAGCTTTAAATTCCTTTTTTTTCTGAACAGAAAGGACTATTAAAGGGTCAATCATGCAGTTTGGAGAAGAGCATAGAATTTACAATGAATACAGATACACATGACAACACAAAAACCAAAAGGCAAAGGCCTCCTGACCCAAATCACCCCAACAAAAAACAAAGACAATGAGGAGCTATTATTTTGACTTGATTGAAGAATTCAAACATGTTATATTGAGTGTTTTTGTATATAGAATAATTCTTGAACAGTTAAATTTAGCCTTCTAACTTTGTCAACAACTTAAGAAACCATCTTTGAAAGTTCACTAACCATGTGGGCTGGCTTTCCCAAGACTCGTCGTCTACTTCTAGGTTCTACGTCTTCTTATGTGATAATCTTGTTTCCAAGTCATCTAAACACTAACATGTGATCTCTCGGTCTAGCACCAAAGCTGAGTACCAGGGGGTGGCAAATGTTAGTGACATGTACTTCTAGGTTCTACGTCTTCTAGGTTCTCGTGTCCTTTAAATCATACTATGGTTGTTTTTTGTGACAATGTTAGTGACATGTACTTAGCTTCTAACCTAGTTCGGCACCAAAGGACCAAACATGTGGAAATAGACTTACATTTTGTTAGGGAACGAGTTGTCATTGGGTATGTGTGAGTGCAGTATGTTCCATAAGCATATCAGTTTGTAGACATCATTACCAAAGGACTTCCTACACAGCTCTTCTTGGATTCTAGAAACAATTTGAGCAATGAAGAACTGAGGGGTGTGCTAGTTAGGGAATATGTATTCTATTTGTTCTTTTACCCTTGTACATAGTTTAGGGTCCTTTGTTTAATTATTTTATTTATATAATGATATGCAATGCAATGCAAATCCTAGGAGGGTTTTCCACAACTACATGGTATCAGAGCAATGTTCACCCGTGGTTAAAGGTCACACGGACTACATGTAACATATAAGTATCCACGTATTAGGTGAAAAAAAGAACGCCACACGGACTAAAAGTGACTTTATAATATGTTTAATACGAGTCATGAGCTACTTCTCTCATAGCTAATTGTTTTTCATTTAGAACCCCACAAACTTGATGTTTGAACCTTAAAATAACATTTAAATTAAATTAAAATACTCAAAAATCAAAAATTAAATTCCATTTATGAATTTTACGACTTACTTTTAGAGTCGATACCTGACCGGTAAAATGGGGCGGCTCTAGACTCGAACCTGACCCCAAAATCTTGTTTTTGAAGTCAATATTATGTTTAAAACCAACTTAATATGTAACATTTTTCTTGAATATTGGGTCAACCTAAAACAGACTCGAAAATCCGAATTTTATTTCCGAAAAGACACCTCGGTTTTTTTCCCGGTAAAATGGGTCGACACGGAACACGAACCAAACCGAACACGAATTAAAGCAATATGAACTGAACGTGACACGAAATTAACTTGGGTCGAAAATTAGTCTACACGAAAATGGTCAACACGGAAGAGACACGGCCTATTTTACTCGAACACGACTCAAATTGTCTGCCTTAGTAATAGTGTCCGGTCTTAACTCTTAACAAGGCCCTAAAAAAATACCAAATAAACTTAAGTATGTATAAAATACCAAATAATTGGCCAAACAGCTATAAAAATGGTCCATCCAAAAAACAAAATAACTTGTGTACCCACCTTATTTATGTTATTCAAGCCGACATTAAAAATGAGTGTTGCTAAATAGACGTCACTTGTTAGACACCTTATTAAAATTCAAACTTCTTTTCTTTAGGTAGTTTGTTTCAAGAAAATATGAGAAGTTCACATGGATGTTTTTTCTTTCTTTTAATGGGTAAAAGTTGTTTCTATTAGGTCAAAAGTAATAACATTTCGATGTGAGTTAACTTTTACAAATCTAGTTTAATAATATAATAAAAATATTATTTTTAATAATGACAAATTCTTCTATTTATTGTTTTGAGTTAACATTTTTTAATCACAACTACTTGTTTTTAATCACAAGTGAGGGCCATCGAAATAATTGAGACATAAGAATGTTGGTAACTAGACCAAGTATTTTTGAAGACCCCAATCTTATGCTTCAACTGCATATTAATCTCACAGTTAGTTGATTAATTAAGGTATTAAAATATTCCCAAAACACCTTCCAATATTGCCAAAGCACTGCTGCCAGTGACATCAGTTACCGGTTTTCACCGTTAACATTATCAATACATCAAACTCTACTAACGGAATAAAATATAAATATTTCATGCATACTTTTAATAAAAAAGTAATTTGTGCAAAACTTACGTTTAATAACAACCACTTCTCCGAATTTTAGTATACACCTTTTAAATATGTCTATACAAACATTTACTTTTTTAACTTATAAGGGTGTTTTCTAGATATTTATGTGGTGTTTTTAAGTTTCATATTTTAAAAAATAAGACTAGATTATTAGAATGTGGTTAAATGTGTCAAAGAAAAAAATGAAGACAAAATTAGTTAGGATAAGAATGTCATTTTAGTAAAATTGAGATGTCTATTTAGTTATTTTCATTTACGATATGGAGGTCAGATTAAATTGGTTTCTTTCAATTAAATCGGTCAAGAAAATATCCACAAGCCAACCGAAAAAATCAGCTATAAAAAACCATAACTACCCTATCGGTTATTCATTTGGTTCAGATTTTTTGGTTATGATTTAATTTTTTTTAGTATTCCAAATAAACTAAGGGGAAATCATCTATGGTGTCAACAGCATCTATCATATGTGTTATTACATTCACAACAGCACTTAAATTATTAAACATTAAAAAGACAAATATATCCTTCATTTAAATATGTTGTGAGTGTAACAGTACATATAATAGGTGTTGTTGACAGCATAGATGATTTCCTCATAAACTAACTACATGGGTATATTCTCCGGTAAACTTGAACGAAGAAGTGTATTTTATGTAAAAAGATGATAACAATACTCGTAACAAAAAGAATTGAATTAAGATAATTTAGTCTTTGTTATAAAGTATATTATTTATTTTGGGCAATTCGTCATATGTGGTCTAATGTTATAGGTCTCACAATCACCATAAAACAGGTAACACAAGACTAAAAGACATGTATCTTTAGACTTCTATGAAACGAACACACGATTTCAAACTCATAGAAAACTGTAGGTATGAGGTATCACCACCCTCTCTCTCTCATTCTCTATTTGAAAACAAATTAATTTCTAAGGCATGGTTTGTTATAACTACCCAAAGACTTCATGGTTAATTGTAAAAGTATACATATATTATTTGGATGTCATCAATTATTAATAAAAACGGGTAAACATTGGGTGTTTCCTGTCCAGGGGCACTTTTTAACTCAGATTTACGTGACCTAACCGATATACCCATCGTTATTTCCAAAGCATAATTCTGGTCATCCTTAATTGAAACTCCTGTGAGACTAAAACTCTCTACCTATCTTATGAGAGCAAGTGCTCTATCCGGTAGACCATTATGTGATGATTATAGTTATTAGGGTGGAAGGAGTGGTCACCCCTCCATCTCAACACTCCAATTGTCATATCAACGTCACATTTGTCTTTCTCTCTTTACCCCTTCCATCTTTTTACCCAAACAAATCTCCGATAATGGTACATCTTTCTATCTCATTACCCCACTAACAATTTTTATAAAAAATAAGGGAGAGAAAGACACACGGGATGAGAGAGAGAATTTATCAGCCTCGTAATGCTGGCAAGGTGAATTTCATTGGTGTTCCCATTGGGAAATCTTGACATTTTTAACTTTGAACTAGTTTTCAAGCCCATGTAAATACGGGCCAACATGTAATGGTTTGAATAAATGGGCTTAAGATTCAGAATATCCTGTCAAGCCCATGTAAACTTACTTGTTTGGTATGTACAATTGAAATACTTACCTGTTTGTTTTCGTCTTGTTTGGTATACTTAGTTGTTCTGTTTCTCCTTCCTCGTCATTATTTGTTTTGTTTAAAAAGTGTGTGAAGATTGTTATATAATAGTTTGCAATGAACATTATATATATGAGAAATGTTCAATACAGTCCTACTTTAATTCATAGTCCCGAGGGACAATTTATAGTCATTAGATTTCAAGATTCAATGGTCCAGATTCAATCTTAAATAATAATCAAAATTGATATATTTATATGAAGGAGGACATTTCTGACTTTTTGACTATTGGTCCCCACTTTCTCTCTCCTTTAATTTATTTAAAATTAATTATCTCACAAACCGTTAATCGTTAGACGAAACGAATTATACCGTTGCGATCCTCGTGT
>JAUEJL010112674.1:0-12407 GCA_032274825.1 Drosophyllum lusitanicum | reverse complement strand
TAGCTTATTTTTATGTATTTGGATAAATAACTTCTTGGTTTTATGTTCTTTATATATCGTTCTGTGATATGTAAACTAAAATCTCTTTCACGTTTGACAACTTATTTTAAGCTTAATGATCTTTTTACTCATCTTTTAAATCTAAAAAATAGGTGCGACATATTAAACAAATTCATAATATTTATTAACAAAACTAGCACATTTATACACACATGTTATATATTAGCAAAACTGACCCGGCCACCGGCCGGGTATAGCACTAGTTACTCTATGATAACAAACCACAAACAACTTTGTTTTCTAAAATTTCTGTAATTCTTCACTGTGTAGGGTGGTTTGATACGAGAAAAATTATGGGACTTGCTGATGAATGAACCCGGAGTTACCATGGAAGAAGGGTTCCCAAAATGCAACCGGAAAAGAAGAATCAATAAAAGGGATGAGGTGAAAGAATTTCTGAAGTTCAGAAATTCCTACAACTTTCTGGTAATAACCTTGGCTCTTTTAACAAGTCCAGAAAGTCGTCGAGTTGTCCTAAAAGAGATGAGGTGAAATAAAACAAATGTCATTGCAAAGACTTTTTGGGGGCTCCCGTGATTCAGACGCAAAGATTTATCGGGTAAAGTGGTCAGAGGTCATTGCAAGCAAAGAAGCAGGTGGATTAGGTATCGATCACCTGCGTTTCAAGAATATGGCTCTCCTTGCAATGTGGCGTTGGAGGTCTGTCACCAGCCCTGATGCTCTCACTCTCTGGTGTAAGGTAATTTGTCACTTTTATGGCAATGATGGAGCCTTCTGTTCTAGTTGTAATCTCAAGGGCTTGAAGTGAGTGGAAAGATATTGTTAAAAATTGCGGGGAATTTAAATAATTCTGATTTTCGGTTAAATAATTGGATTGTAAAAGACATCAAAGATGGCCGGCTCTTCTACCAAATTTTGGGAGGATGTTTGGTGTTCTTCAGGTAACAGCCTTAAAAACCTTTTCTCCAGGTTTTATAGGCTTGAAACCTCAAAAGATTGTATGATTAAAGAGAGACGCGTCTGCTCAAATGGTAGTTGGGGGCGTGGCGAACGACCTTGAGAGGAAGGAACCTGCATGATGCCTCATGCGCATCCAGTTTGATAAAAGATCTCGGCCTCATTGAAAATGGAATGGACTGTCGGAAATGGAACTTGGAGCCTAATGGGTTCATCAAGGTTAAGTCATATCAGAAGTAATTCAAAAGTAGCTATTGAATGAAAATTTGATTTTGCATATATTGGAATTTTCGGGTTCCAGTCGAAGTAAACGTTTGTCTTTGGAGAGCTTGGTTAAGTTGTTTCCCAACCCGCAGAGGTGTTTACTTGGACAACGTTCTTTGCTCGTTTTATTGCTTGGCTGAAGAATCTATATTCATTAATTTATATAATACAAAATCTACTATTTATATCATTTTTAACCCTAACAAGTTAATGTAAAAAGGTTTAATAGTTAAAGTTTCACTTACTTCATTTTTAATGATTTAACCATAAAGTTCTGTTTGGTTTGTGATTTTATCCTTTTGTTTACCTTTCACTTGTTTAGCAAGTAAATCTTCATTTTTCTTTTAACTTTTAACTTTTAAAATTTATAGTTACATATATGTTCTTGAGATTATCAACAAACACATTATGAACATTTGAATCGAACAAACACCATATGATAATTACTTTCAAGATCAAATTAAACACACATATACACCAACGTTCTTGAGATTTAACCAACAATGTTCTTAAAGGGATGAGAGTGAACAGATTAAACACACACTCACGCCTTAGAATTCATTGGTGTTCTTGAGTTTTAATGCACACACACAGACTTCTTATTCCATATATATGTGTTCAAATCGAACGAGAAGGTGTTAACATTTCATCTTCTAAAGAAACCGTTCAACCCAAATCGTGGAACCAAATCGTACCCATTAGTTAGAATGTTTGAACATATTGAATGTGAAGATGAACATATTGAACAAATCTGTAAACACAGGCCAAGCCCATAAGGGGGAGCAACCTGGGCAATGGCCCAAGGCCTATAAAATTCAGGAGCCCATTTTTAAAAAAAGTCTGTGTTATATATATATATATACCTGTAACTTTAGTAGGAAGCCTAAATCATGAAACAAGCCCATTTAAAAATAAAGAAGCCCACTTTAATAATTGAATCGGCGCCTTAGTTGGACCTTGGTAATATTCGACCGACGTCTTTAGCAAGTAGCATCGACGCCTCATGAATAGGATCGACAGAAGCAGCGATAGGGCCACCGTGACTGCCGACGCCAACGTGAGATAGAAGGGAAAGTGGGAAACGTAACGTTGGAAGATGAAACGAGAAGTCGATTGTTGCCTTTGGTCTAGCCCTTTGTGGATTTGCCTCTCCACTTCTCCAGTCGACTGTCGTCTGTTCAACCCTAGTAGTTGGTAATTTCGATTTTGAACTGATTCTCTTATTCAACTGAAATTCGATTTCAATTGTTGCCCTTAGTCTGTAGACGATTCAAGACATTCATGATTCATTTGATTCTGATTTCTGATTTCTGAAATCGAGTAATCGACTTATCGACAAGTTCACAAGTCTGTAGACGATAATGAATTTTGAGTTTGCAGCATGCTAGCATTTCTCCAACTCGTGTAACTGTGTAAGTATTTTAACTTTTCAAATAAGCATCGATTTCAAACTGATTATTTAGAATTGTTGCCCTTAGAAGTTAGAACTGATTGTCTGATTAATCTTATTTCTTTTTTGATTATTTAGAATTAGAAGCTTATAGAATCATTGTTTACTTAATCACTTGTTCTTTGGATGACTGGATGAGTGCTTCAACTTAACTTGCTGTTCATCGATTCAGATACTCAAGACAAAAAACCAGGTGTATAAGTTCTAATCCTTTTGTCTTTTTTTGATTATTTAGATGTTTATTGAATTCAATTGATTTTTGAACTTGTTTATTTGTCTTGCCTAATCTTTTGCTTAGTATTGAATAATTGAAGATTAGTATTGACGTATTGTATTAGCTTACTTCTCAGTTCTCACATAATGTTTCCAAAAAAGTATTTATCGGGTAGCCTAAAAAAAAGAAAAAAGAGGAAATTGAAAAGGAAAGAAAAGCTTTACGAGGGTCAATGGATAGATTTATTAAAAAAAATTCCTCTAATGCTTCAAATAAAAACGAGAATGAAAATAATTCTAATATAAACGAGAATGTAAGTAACTTGAATGAAAATAATGTGAGCTTAAATGATATTGATGCTAAATTGAATGAGAGTAACACTAATATGAATGAAAATAATTCTTAGATGAGACAATGAAGCTAACTTGCATGAAAATAATGTGAATTTAGATGATAGTGATGCTAAATTGGATGAAAGTAACACTAATACGAATGACAATAATTCTAATATAGACAACATTGAAACTAATTTAGATAATGATGATTCTAATTTGAATGAAAACGAAAAACAAAAAGATATATATGACCGTAGCACATAGGATAATCTTAATATTAAGTTAAGGGATGTTTTTGTTGAAAAGGGGGGCAATAAGAGAATTAAATATTAAATTCCCTAAAGATATATATTCTAGACGTTTTGCTTATGTTCATTATACTAGAAAATTGACTAATGGAGAGTCAACCGAACGAAAATGGTTAATCTGCTCAAGATAATGGTGACGTCATTATTTTTTCATACTTGTCTTTTATTCAAGGGTATATATGTTCTACGTGAGATTTACTTGATTTGAAAAAAAAAATTAGGGGGCTTTTTAAAATTCCGTCCAGCGCTCAAAAAAAGTTTGGGCCGGCCCTGTTCGTTACAATATGTGGTAAATTCTGTTTTCTCCTTATAATAATTAGTTGGTATGTTTAGATTTGATGATGAATAATTTAAATTAACAAATATCTTAAAATATGAATATTGGATGGTTAGCTATGAATGCATGCGTATTGATTACAGAGTAAAATGCGGTTAGATGATTATATCCATCTCTCTAATTCCATCAATTGCTTTTCTCGCCAAATTCTAATTTCCTTCACCGGCCGGCCAGCCACCGGAATCAATTAATTAAACATGAATAACAACGTTCAGGATCAGCTTGAAACCCTCACGATATCTCCGATCAACGTCACCCTGAAACGCCTCTCCCGCCTCTCCGACTACCTCCCCAACCTCCACCCCCAAACCAACCCTTTACAACACAATCCTTTCTACCACCACTCCGATCACGACGGATTCTACATCGCCCACTCCGACATCATCCTCCGGCAGATCGTCTTTGATTTCTCCGGCAACTTCCCTTCGTCTTCGCCTCACTTGGCCTACCACCGTGCCGGACCCCGCAAGGAGATCTTTTTCGATCCCAAAGAGGTGCGGGCTGCTATTGTTACGTGTGGAGGGCTATGTCCTGGCCTTAACACCGTGATTCGGGAGCTGGTTGTCGGGTTATGGGAGCTGTATGGTGTTAGGGAGATATTCGGGATTAAGGCGGGTTATCGTGGGTTTTATTCGGGTGATCCGATTAGGCTTGACCCGAAACTGGTGCATAACTGGCATAAGAGAGGAGGCACCGTGCTTGAGACGTCTAGAGGTGGTTTTGATCTTCAGAAGATCGTAGATGCCATTGAAAGACGTGGCTTTAATCAGGTTCTTAAATCCAAAATCGTATCTTTCTGCACATGTATTATTTTTGGTTCTTTGTTTTCTTGATGGGTGACGAATTTATGATACCATGATGGAAAATTTATTTATTAAAAAAAAAAAGATAACTTAGTTCTGCTCGAATTTTTAGTCAAAATGTCAAATATTACATTTTTTTTTTTGGAATTTATGGAGGTTTAGTACGTACTTTATAAAAGACCCAAAAGAAACTATCCTTGGAAGGTGAAATTTGTAGTTAATCTTGTGCAATTTAAACTTCTAACATGTTAAACAATGAATGAACAAACAGGTGTATATCATTGGAGGAGACGGCACTCTACGAGGTGCTGTAAAGATATTCAACGAGATCCAAGCTCGCAAACTAAACGTTGCGGTTGCCGGAATTCCAAAAACCGTAGACAATGATGTGGGAATCATCGATAGGTCATTCGGGTTCCAGACAGCCGTAGAGATGGCCCAACAAGCCATAAGCGCAGCCCATGTTGAGGCTGAGAGTGCCCCCAACGGTATAGGCCTGGTCAAGCTCATGGGCCGTAACTCGGGACACATAACACTCGATGCAACCCTAAGCAGTTGTGATGTCGATTGTTGTTTAATACCTGAAAACGACTTCTACCTTGAAGGTAAAGGAGGTTTATTCGAGTTTCTTAGTCTCCGTTTGAAAGAAAACGGGCATGCGGTTGTTGTGGTGGCAGAAGGAGCTGGACAAGATATCATTCCCAGGACCGATTCACAAAAACAAAAAAAAGATGAATCGGGAAACCCGGTATTCTTAGATGTTGGGGCGTGGTTGAATTCTGAGCTCAAGAAATGGTGGGAGAGAGATCACAAGGGGGAGCTGTTTACGGTTAAGTATATAGATCCAACTTATATGATACGTGCAGTTACTGCTAATGCTACTGACAACTTGTACTGTACATTGTTGGCCCATTCTGCTATTCATGGGATTATGGCTGGCTACACCGGGTTTGTAACGGGCCCTATAAATGGAAACTATGCCTACATTCCTATGGATGAGGTGGCTCACGCAAAAAGTCCAGTCGGTACCAAAGACCACAAATGGGCTTGGGTTAGATCTGTCACTGCTCAGCCTGATTTTCAGAGGACTTGAACCCGAAACAGAACAAGAACCATCAAATTTTAATGTCAAAAGCAGTAGATTAGAAAATGAAAAACAGCATTTTAGCAGCTAAAGTGTACATATCATGCACCTAACAAAGTATTTGCATCTATACAATAATAACCAGAAATCGAGCATCAGCATTTTAACGTTCTCCTACGCATCAAAGTCAGCAGAATATCACATTACCAGTAAAATACACGTTCCATCAATCAAGCACTATAGCCTTTTTGGTAATGGTCTTCAGCTTCTCCAGCTCAGTCAACGTGTTTCTTAATGGCTCCTTGACCTTGCTTTTCTTGGCCTGGAATACCAAAAAATAAGAATAAAAAGAAAAGATGCTTGTATCGCAGAAGTTTCTTCTAAACGTTTACACAGTTACACATAACTAATTTTCTCTTTTTAAAGTCAACTGTTGGAAACTGTCATTTTGTAACTACTATTTACTTGGTTTTCTATAAAGGAATTAACTTTATATTATTATGATACCATGTTTCACAAGATGGTATGGAGCATGGACTACAACAAGATCATACCTTTAGTGACGGCATGAGACCAAAAGCTTCACCAACAGACTCGATTGCAGTATTTGCAATGACACATATCTGAAATAAGTTGAAATTTTCTATAAGATAAATATCGTATATCCAGAAAACAAGTTTTTGAGATTTGAATGGATTTATACCTCGTCATCAGATACACCATGTTTCTTAAGAGGTCTAGATTTGAGTTAAAGAATCAAAGGATTTATAAGCGCTAAATATTCATGGTATATAAGAAGAATGAGATGAAAAAAAAATCCAAAACAACAAAAAGAAGCGAAATATAAAAGAAACATCACTTATGTAAAAAGGATACTCCAATACTTGTCTAACAGACTGTGGGTCGGTGTAGTGATTGCCTCTGCTGGCATATTGCAATGCCCTGTCAAATGAACTGCAAAATAAAATATATACGAGTTCAGCCATTTCGACCCATTTTCATTTGATCCGGTCGATTCAGACTATGTTCTTTACCTCAAATGCGTAAAATAAAAGTAGGTTGAAAGTCGTCCAAAGTGTATTTTTAATGCATAAAACCTTCTAATTCAATTTATACAAAAGATTAGACTATTAACTTTTGTAATCATATTCGACACTCTATATAAAGTCTAAAATTTTGGATAACGATTGTTTCGAGTACACCCAACACGGCCAGCACCAAATCACCCATTTTGACACGTCAAAAGTTTAAAATTATAGATAAAAGTCATTACTTTTGCTCATTATGCTACCTCCAATAAAAACTTAAATCCAACTTATCATTTCCCACCTAGGAATTTTAATTGTTGGATCCTTGGACAGTAGCACCATATGGTCCTGGATTCCTTGTAAAATCTGTGCAGCTTCACAGTCCATCAAACACTTGGCATTCTCAGGAAGCTCTGCTTGGTAAATATATCAAACGTTAACAAAATGATAAAACTCATACACACAGAACTCTCAAATATTATTATTTTTTTAAAACATATTTAACATGAATTATCACTAAACAAGAAGCTACTGAAAGGCAAAAGATACTAAAGAATTGAAAATAAATAAATAAAAAACATAAACAAGTATTTTTCATACTCTAGGTAATAGAAACATACTAACCCTGTTCAACCTTGAGCAAAAGTGGAGGAGGTTCTTTCTTTGAAGCGCCTCCCTTTTCTCCCTTTCCACCTTTTCCCCAATTACCTTGAGAAATAATCAAATTTGCATAAAACAAATAAATGGCACAGCAGAAAAGTATTGCTTCAAACAACCAAGTTCTATGGAAAATTGAGAAGGAAAACAGAAACAGTTGCAAAGACATACATACTTTTAGCATCCTTCCCATTAGACTTCCCATTTTCATTTGTGTCCAATTTCTCATCAAACATATCTAGAAATCACAGTGAGGAAATTATGAGTTAATCCAGAGAATAAAAGTGAACAGTTTGCTAATCATATTCTGGTGAATAACAATAATATCAATGGTGGTAGGTTAAACCTTCAGAATCAAACTGAACTTTCCTTCCCTTCGACTTATCATCCTTTCCTTTAGAAGCTACATAAAAATTAGTAACTCACGACTATTGTTAGAGAAACTAATTCAGAGAAATAAACAAGTAAATCGATCATAAAAAATCATTGAAATTGAAGCAGAAAATGCATTAGGGTTTTACCCGGAGACTTCAAAGCAGATTTCGCCCCTTTTCCTCCTTTATCAGACATTATCGTCTGCTACAAAAACATACACACAGTCATATAGAGGTAGCAAACGTCATTAATGGTGCCAATTTGGGAATCACGAACCACATTCTTCTTAACAAAAAAAACAAGAGATAAAAACGCAAGATGCGTGAAATGAAGGAAGATCGATGTTGATGATAGTGGTTTTACCTTGCGCGGAAAACAGAATCGAAGGAAGGTAAGGGGTTTACGGCGAGCTCTACCTTCTGATCTCCGTCCTTGCCGTGCTGACTGCCGAGTAAGCAAGGTTTTCACTCGTTTTTAGTGCTATTCAAAGAGTTTTACAGGCGTCGATTTATGGGCAACAAATTTTTTTTATATATATATATAAAAAAATAATAAACAAAAAAGTTTAATTGTTGTGTATTATAAAAAAAAATTATATATAAATCGTTATTCTTTCTTTTGGATAGAAAACAAACTATTTAGAAGGGAATACGAGTAAAAAAATTTGTGTTTTAGTGTTTTTTTTTAGGATTTAGAAGAAAATTTTTATTAACTTTATTTATAAACTTTTGTTGTTTTGTTCTAAAAATTGGAAAGTTTTGGATGGAAAGAAAAGAAAAAGTTTTATAATTTTTAATTAGTGACAAAATTACCTCTTATAACAATTAATAATTTTAGAAAATAAGGGTATTATTGTAATATAACTCGTTTTTTCCTTTTTCTTTAACTCGAGAACACGAAATAAAAACAATATTCTCTCTTCTTTTCTTTCATATTTAGGAACACGAAAAACTAAAACTATTATCACTTCTTTTCTTTTCTTTTCTTTTCTCTCCTTAAATTTCTTTTCTGTTCTTTTCTTCCGTATCTTAAACTCGGGAACACTGTATTAGTGCTACGTAATATGTTGACTCGACAGTTAGTAAAAAGATTTGATTAAATTCAGATTAAATGAGAGTAAGATAACGCGCTTTGTCGCAGATTATGTATTCGGTTTTCTACTTAATTATTTATAGAAGTTATTATAAAGTTTAGATAATATAAATTTATTTGTTTTTTTGAATCATATGTAATTATAAAAATTTGGTTTTATAGAATATTTTGAATCTTACTCGTACATACTATCCGATCATGTAAATCATATAAAAAAAACAAGAAAGTCTGACTTATTTATCATTGTATACTAAAACAAAGTTCATTTGTATATTAAGACAATTTTATTAAATTTTTATTAAGACAAATTTTATTAAATTTTTATACAAAGTTCGTATTTAATTAGATTTTAAGAAACCTAAATCAGAAATTTATAGATAAGCATTAAAGATCAAGCAAAGTTTTTTATGAAAGTATCAAATATTTTTTTTAAATCGCGCATGCTTAATGTTTATAAAAGATTTAAAATAAAACTAAGCTTATTGTTATTGAAAAAAATTCTAATCTTTTATTATAAGAAATATTACTGAAAAAATATAAAATAAGAACCAAAGATGTTATAAAATAATTATTAAGAAAAAATAAAAACCAAAGTTTGTTATAAAAAATAGAAAAGTGTAAGGCTATTATTATAAAAAAAACTCAGATTTTTGTTCAAAGTAATTTTGTGGAAAAAAAATAAAAACCAAATATATTATGAAAAAAAAAACCTAATTATGTTATTAAAAAAGTATTGTTTATGATGAAATGAATGAAATAAGAAAAGGAATAAAGAAAAAGAAAAGAAAATTGAATGAAAGGTAACACAAGAAAAACAGGAGTTCAAGTGAGGGGTCAAATCTTTGACCTTTATTGTCATGTTGATAACCATTTGATTTATAAGACATAATGATGAATTTTGTAAAACCTAACGTATATTATACCCCAGTGTATTTTAGAAAATCCTATGAATGAACAGTGATATGCACATGATCGATGGGCCACAATTGCTATTTATATATAATTACATTTTTTGTCATGGTTGTTTATTAATTTTTATGGAATGCGTCTCTAGATCCTCAAAAGTTATGGAATAGGTGATGGGTCTTACCGACCAAAACTTATTAGACTTTTGGTCACATCAAAACTTAAATTGATTAAATTAGCCTTATCCATTTATTTTATTTAATTAAAATATTAATAATTCAATTATTTTATTCTTTATTATTTGAAGTATTAATAACAATTGTTTTATATTTAAAGTTTTAAACACATCACTCTTAGCTCTTTTCACACTCAGTCTTTGTGGAAGAAAAACAACGGCCAGCTAAACTTCTGCAACCCACCTTCCACCACTGGCCACCAAGAAATCGGGCACCTCCTTCATCTTCACCACCACCGTCGTGAGAGGAACTCAAATCTCGGGCCAGTTGCCACCTCTGATCGATCAACATGGTAGGTATTCATTCACATCTATAACACTAAACCCCAAATGAACAAACATATACACTAAATACAAAGAAGAATAGGCCCCAAAATCTGTAACTAACTGAAAAGCTTAATCGAAGAACAAGTAAATAGCTTAATCGAAAAATAAGTAAATAGAATAAGAAACCTAAAAAATCTAAACACACACACACACCTGTAATCAACTCGAAGATAGATTCCGATAAAATTGTCTTGGCCAGAATACATAGATCTAGGGTTTAGATCTAAGCACCAGGGAGAGGGAGAGAGAGACATGACGAGGGCTGTTTGTGACTCAAAAAATCCTAACTCGCCTGTGAAGAAAATAGACTGTCACTGGTGCTAGTGGTGGCGACCATGCAACGGAGTTAGATCTAAGCATGTTGTGGTCACATAGGAGGTCACAGAGGGTGGTGTTGATGGCGACGGGTGAAGCTATGGCAGCAGTAGAGGCCGGAAATAGTCGACGGAGAGTTACAGAGGGTGGGTTTTGTTTTATTTTATTTTAAAATATGTTATTGATAAATATTTTTTTAAAATGATTAAAATTAAAAGAAATGAATAATTTAAATTTAAGAGGGATTAAAAGTGAAATAAGTTTTGGTTGGTAGGTACCCATTCCATTACTTTTGAGACTTAGGGACGCATTCAATAAAAATGAGCAAATCACAAGGAAAAAATATATAATTTATTCTTAAATTTAAATTTTGGTTCTTTGAAATCGTAATTGTTACGGGTTGATTATTTAACTCAACTTTTTTTCACTATTAATTACTTTTCAGCATAAAAATAATTAAATGACCATGTTCTCTTAACTTATTCATTTTTTAATTATAATTTACTATATAAATAAATAATGGGCTTGGTATCCACATCAGATTTTTTTACGGGTTTAGTCTCTCCTAACCTGAAAGTCTTGCAATTTTGGTCCCTGAACTGAGCCTAGCCTAATTCCCACTGTTATCCCTAGCCACATACCTTGCACATGAGGTTTTTAGCCTTTTTACTCCCTTCCCCTAGATTGGCCTTTTGTTATTAGTTAAACAAAAACCCTTTTAGTCCCCGTCATAACTTCATACCTTTTGTTTCCGTACTTTGTATATGCGAAAGTTCTTGAAACCAAAATCCACGACTTCCTGTCGAGTTCGAAGTAAAATGGTTCTTACGCTATGACATCTGAGGGAAGATGATGTGCATTTGATCCAAATGTTGATTACAGTAAGCAAATGTAGCATGTCTTACATGGTTTTTTTTTTATTATTGTTGTTTACTTATACAAGGGAATATGTCGTTTACAGGAAATGAACTTAACTTTTTTAATTTGATGATTAATCATGGTGGATTTTTTACAAAGTTTCCGTCTAGGTCATATGTTAAGGAAAGGTACATTTCTTTGACTTTATAGATGGTGATATCTTCGCTGACTTTTTTCTACACATTGGGCAACATGTCTTGTATGAGAGAGGGATTTTGCTACAACCTTGATTTGCAGGTGCAATCATCACAAAATGGGTATAATGAGTTATATCATGTAATGGATTAAAACGAATCACTATAAAAACAATATTAAATAAGTTTGAATCAATACTAACGAGTTATAAAAAACATTAAATAGAATATTTATATTATTACTGTTACAATAATTAATAGTATAAGAGTGTCACCACTAACAATCGTCACCGCCACCCACGATGGGTGGTGGTGGTCAGTGGTGATGGCAAGTGGCGGTGGTGGTGTTGGTCGATTGTGGCGGCAGAGGCAGAGGTGGTGACGGGGGGCACCGGTGGTGGTGGCCGGGTAGTGGCTGGTCGGTGGTGAAGGAAAATAGTGGTGGTGGGGTTGAGTAACTGTGATGATGGGTTGTGGTGTTGGTGGTGACGACGACGGATGCTGATGGCGACAACGTTGGTTGGTGGTCATGGTTGTGGCGGTGGAGGTGGCCCCCAAAGGATAGTGGTGGTTGCCAATTTTTGAGTTGTTGGATGTGTCTTAGTTTTTATGGCTTGTGTATTTGAATCCACGGCAACGATTCACGA
>JAUEJL010112663.1:0-12407 GCA_032274825.1 Drosophyllum lusitanicum | reverse complement strand
TCATTCAGAACCTTTATCAAACAGCATGTCACATTCAGAGGCAGATTCATTCAGAGCCTTTGAATTATTCAGACCATAGAATCATTCAGTGCTTAATCATTCTGTTTTAACAAACAGCTCCTTAATCATATCATTTCTAAATAAGAATATGTATTTCTTGCTTATCTTTTCCATAAAACTTTAAACCAGTAAACATATTTATGGTTAATTCTTATGTTGTGAATCCCTAAATCAGTAATCACTTTCTATGAGGTATTTTTGATTTAGAGTATATAAGAATATATATCTACATTTGATTAGTTAGGTATAATATCTTTTTATTGGATAGTTTATATTTGTGAATCCCTAAATCAATTATCTTTTTCATTGACATAATAATAAAACGTTAAACTCTCGATCTAATTTTCATGCCAATGATTTCATAATAAAATATTGATTAAACTGTGATAGATTTAATAAACACACACTATTTGTAAGTGATTAACTGGTCAGAGCTTTGTATGTCAAAAAGAAAGGTTATGAGTATGACATCCTAATTCTGAGACAATGTTATTATGAGCTAATGACGTGATTTATATATTCGTTATGATTTATAATTTGGGTTGTGTGTAATAACAATGAGAAATTATGGTTTAAAATAATCCTTAAGATTTTGAAATTAAGAAACATTAATAATTTAAATTTCGATGTTTGACTCTCGTTTTTAATATACTATGTTTTTTTATAATTATACTTTGATAAAAATAATGATAACTAACCGTGTATCACATGGGCGTCTAACAAATAAAAAGGTTGAACATATAAATGATTACAAGAGATTAATGAATATTTTTTTGATCGAAATTATTTTTAAGAGAGAGTAATTTTGTTTCAACAAATGAAGAGGTTGAATACATAAAAGATTACATGGTATCTTTGTTAACCATTGTGGAGGTATCATATTTCAGTTTAGATAATATATGTTAAGATGAACTTTTATATCATTTTTAAGAATCATTATAGACACCGATATATTTAATTCCCTTAAAGTTTCATCATTGCGATCATGATAGTAACCTAACAAATAAAATTATGAATGTAATATTCAGATAAGTACTACTGAAAATATGAAAATTCCTTTTAATTCAATGTTTAAACATTCGATAAATATGTTGTTTATTATTTATTTTTCTATATATATGATTTTATTTGTTTAAATTGATTTATATATTTTATTTATGTTTTATTACATGTTAAATATTTTAGATTTTTAAAGCTTATCTCATTCATCTACTTGTCATTCAACTATACAAGGACTAAATTTTAACACTAGAAATTAAGTTAAAATCAATATTAAATCTCTTCCACAAACTCTAATATTTATTATGGTACAAAGTAAAAATAGTTTGAAACTATGAATGATGGATGACAACTACACTAGATGTTTTGAAATTAATTGACGATTGCTTATAAGAATGATATACCATTTAGAGATACTTAAGGAAGAGGGAAACAGTGGTGGTTTAGTATAGTATTAGCTAGCTAGCATATGCCGGCGGCTAGGAATAACGTAAAAAGATTCCGATAGTCGTCGTCATATTCCCTGAATTTATGCCGCCGGAAACGTGTCCGTTAAAAATGCCAAACCCGGAAAACCAGGTGTTGATACTGAAAATCATATTATAGTTTTTATTTATTTATTTTGACAGGTGTAAACCCCTTGAATTTCGCCACATGCTCCGTTTAAGTTTTCTTGAACCACAATTCAACCAACTGGAAGGAATATACTTCTTTCGTCTTATTCTCATTCATTTGCCACCCGCCCAGCCTAGACCTTACGTACTACCACGTCATCATTAATTAATTTAATGTACAACTCCTCCTTGCTAGTTACTCCGCTCATGGGTAGTGATTTGTACATAACATAAATTAGTCATACACAACGAAAAGTGATTGTTTGAATTATTATACACTTGAATTTGTGGATATTAATAAAAGATAGTGAGTTGATAAGAGTATTAAAGTCATGATTGTTGTGTATGACTAATTTGTGTTGTGTACAAGTCATCTCTCGTTATATATGTACAACTAACATATATTGCTGCTACTCTCCTTCAATTATTTCTTAACCCACAAAACGCTTTTCAAAATTAATTGTTACATCTTAAGAAATCTTGAATTTAAGGAATACCAAGACTTAATTTGATCAGTAAGGAGAAGAATAACTAACTGCATCTCGGGTGTACACGATAGTACGATGTTAAGTTATGTGTGTATAATTGCGATATATTATGCATGCGTGTTTGGGACTTCAAAAAAGGCCGTGGCCGGGGGCACCCTTTGAGTAATGAATTAATTAGTAGATATAATTAATGGGATTTTGAGTTTTAATTATATTATGATGATTGAGGAAAAGGACTTAAGATATGGATATTCTTCTTATTATCCTCATCGATCAATTCAAACTTTCTTCCGTTTTCTATGTAAATTATATCTACTCGATCTAGCTTGCTTGCTTGTGGACTAGGATGTTATATGTATCACGCAAACTACTCTAAATCAAGAATTGTAACACGCTTAATTTTTGTCATAATTAATGATCGACTTATATATATATGTTACTACCTATTTGAAATGAATGTGTTAACAACTTATTTAATTGTGTTATTTAAGTCTTATTATATATGTTTAATCGGGTAAGGTCCCCTAATTAATGAGAGTTCATCACTAAAATTATAGAGGTACGTACGTATATGATTGTGTACGTATAGAAAAATGAAAAAAGAATACGAGGCTAGTGGTATTGCCGCAATGGTGATAACGAACGTTATTCAACGTTTTCGCTCCTTAACGGTGGTAACCGGACTCCATTGAGAGTCCTGTAAGACGTACTTCAATATAAATTAAGATAAATAATTAGGAGTGAGATCGGTTTAAAAACTAGACCGGACCGACTGGGCCCGGTACGGTCTGGTTTGTCTGTTTTTTCGGTCTACCAGGTTGCATGCTCACCCGTATAAATAATTGTGTGCAGATGTTCTTATACGAGAGTGTTCTACCGGCTCTTCATGGGTGGGTGGAAGGAAACTTAAGACAAGTGGTGGCCGACTAGCCAGTGGGGGCTTGGCGGGTTGCCACCCGGGTTAACCTTTTTTTCGGTAATCTACTCCGGGGTCTCTATTGACCGATCTCACGGCCTAATTTATGAAGGTTATAGATCGCCTAACCCACGGCTTAAAGTTAATACTTAAATAAGTTATGTACACAATTTAAATGAAGTTACATGAAGTTTGGTCACATCGATCATCAAACTACTACTCCCTATCCATCCTAACATGAAAACAATAATAAAATAAAAAGACGAGTCACTCACTATCTACGGGCCCTATGAGATCGAGAAACTAATTTCGAAGTTCCTAAGAAACAATGATTTGAATCATCAACAATGAGAGTTAAATGATTAACTAAATCAATCCATCATATCATCTTTGTTGTTCAATATTCCAACAAAGAATCCAGCTCTGAAAGTGTAGATGGGGCCATTTGATGATGATGATCATCATCATACGGCCTCATGCCCATATCTTGCATGGATGAAGATGATATTTCTGTAGTCATGTCATTACTAACCCCTGTATCTTGTGACGTCACGCTAATCTTGCTTGATTGGTTGGTGTTATTTGCAACATATGGCTCCACTTTACATTGTGCAACCGCTTTCTCAGCCGCCTCCTCCTCCTCCTCTAGCCCGCTAGCCTGGTTCATGTAATGGGTCGAACCGGATGATGAATATGGGAAATTTGTACTAAAACTGTTAGCAAGGGTTGTTGATGGGAAGTTACTTTGCTGACCATTAATGAATGGGCTCATTTGGAATGAGTTGGTGTCAAAGTTGTAATTATATGGGGGAACAATGAAGTTTTTGTAGTCTTGGTCTCTTTGAAATATTTGAGATTGATCATGAGAGAAATACGATGGGTAGTTTTCATGATCCACCAAACCCTTGAATTTTTTATCCCCGTAATTTTGATTGTTGTTGTTAGTGATATTTTTATCCGATGCTGTATAACTTGACCCGGGTCTATCTGGGTCGAAATGAGTAGCCGGAGGATCCATCAAAGGTGGCAACCATGGCGGACTATCCAATAACTCATCCACAAAAGAGTTCATCCTCATCATCGGCCCATGATCCGAACCCAGGTTTCTTTTCACTTCCATTACATTCTTCTGAACTACCCGACATACTACCCATTCATCCTGAAATTTATAAAATGCGATAAAACATCAATTTTAGTAAAATAAAAGTATGTCTAGGTTAGGGTTGGATTTTTCGACAAATTAAGTTGTCTTAAACCCGTTAATCCGAACACAAAACGATTGACACGCACGTGAATATATACTTGAATTGATTTGAACCTCTTTTCAAGTTAAAGAAACATGAAATGAACCAAAATTTAACTATAAATAGGTAAAGCTGATTTTATGCATAATGAGTTGTACCTTGGTGGCTCTAGACATGTTGTAATATGAGAAATCGCCTTCAAGTCTAAATTCATGCATGACCCAATTAGTTTTCTCTCCTTTGGGAGCTCTTCCTTTGTAGAAAACAAGTGTCTTCTTCATCCCCACCAACTTCCCGCCGCCGCCGGATTTCCCTTTTTTCAGTATCTCCTTATCTTTTCCGGTGGCTTTCCAGTAACCGGAATCCGTCGCTCGGTTAGTTCTCATCCCCGTCGGATACTTCCGGTCTCTTTGACAAAAAAAGAACCATTCCTTCTCTCCCATCTTTGCTTTCTCTGCAACATATTTTACAATTATTCATATCGTACTACTAGCTTTAACCTATACACAAAACCGAAATTCGTTCACAGAATAAATATTAAATCCATAACAAAACAAAAACAAAAACAAAAACCGATCTAATTTTGACGAAAATCGAAGAATACCTGGAATTTAATTTAACTTGCTTGTCTGTATATAGTGCATGGATTCCTAATTTGGACACTTTATAGGTTTATGGTAATTATGATTGACTTTTGAGAAATGATGGCCCAAATTCACATAGAATATATTCCGCTTTTATAACGAAAAATAAATCAAAAGTGACCAAAAAATGCATCTGAAATCATTTTAAAAAATTTCAAACGAACTCGATTATATAACATAAAGTATATAGAATTTTGAGATAAGATGATGCAATTTCGTAAAATAATTTTACTAGAATCAATCAGTAGAAATCGAGATTCGGTTGAAACATGGCTATCGATCGAATTGAGAAACTTACTCGGTAAATCCCATGGTTCACACTTGTTGAGATCAACTTCGCCGATAGCGCTAGCTGTGAAATTGCGATTAACAACTTTAGGCGTCAGATAATGAGTTACAATCTCTTCATCTGTTGGATGGAAACGAAATCCCGGAGGTAAACCGATCAACGCATCGTCTCCTTCGTTGACCACCATCGATCCGCCTTCCATGGCTCCTACAGCTAGCTAGCTACAACAATTAATCAACGGAGACACTCGTGATGTACGTATAAATTAATCTGCAACCAGCTGAATTATAATTAAGCAGAATTAAATCCGATTTTGAAATCAGAACACATATACAGATCGATGAAGATGATGGATTATTGAAGCTTAAAGGAATTTTTGTTTGTTAATTGGTTTGGATAGAGAATTGAAGGTGGGTGGTGTACAGGAGAAAGGGGAACAGCATACAGCGATTTAGAAAGAGAAAAATGAAGGCAACTAATGGGATTTAAATAGAAAAGACGCGTAGACAGCAAGCAACTTCATCAGGAATACTCTTTTTTTTTTCTCTATGTGGCTTTTTTCAAACTTTTGGACTTTTTATCAGAAAGTACAATTTCGGAGTATATTCTTTAGGGGTATGTATAAACGTAGATACGTTGGGTGTGTTTAGTAATGGATTTATAGAGGATTATAGGTGTTTGAGATTCTAGTTTTTATATATAATCCCTAGCCATTTATCTTAAAGGGATTATTAAAAATATAATCCCCATGAGTCCCCAAAATAAAACTCTTTTCAAGTAGATTATGGCTTGGACTTGAGATTATCAATTAATCAGTTACAACCCCAACTCCAGCCCTAGCCCCAGCGTCGGCTAGTTTCGCCAAACACGCCCGTTGTATAAAAGCAGTCGGAATCATTGAAGTTGAAACGGCAAGGCATGAACGGGATATTTTATTATATCAATATCATATCACCTTATCTCATGTGTCTTTCTTTCATATTTCAATCAAGAAAATACTCGGTTTTTAGCTTATTTATTTACTTTAATCTCATGTTTCTATATAAAAAACGTGTACACATATAGAGAAAATACACGGTTTTTAGCTTATTTATTTACTTTTATCTCTTGTATTTCGGTACCAAGAATTCAAGAAATTCGGTTTTGGTATTTTCAGTACCGGTTCTGGTAAAGTGAGCGTGTTGACTTGAAATTTCTCGAACCGGTGCCGGTTCTTGTATTTCGGTTCGGTATGTGGTATCAAGAATTAAAAAATTTGGTTTCAGTATTTTCGATACCGGTCGGTTCCGATATCAAACTTACCCCTACACCCAGTCATGTTCCTACCTTTACCCCTAGAATTGATCAGAGACCTGCTTTTGATTGGCATTTCTAATCTTTTAAAAGACCCAAAAGTAAGTGAATACATCATGGCATTAAACCTCTCAAGTCAGTTGCCTTTGAAAGGAGAAAATTTCTAAATTTTTCAAAGAAAGGAGAAAATTTCTCCTTTTCCATATTTTTCAAAGCACTCCCATTTTTTAAATTTTTTAAAGTCTCATACTTTTATAAGAAAACATTTTAATCAAATACGTTTTTAATTTTCTTAAAAAAATAAAAACTCCACCCCTTTATGTAAACATATTTTTCATTTTGTTAAAAATTAAAACCTCCACTATTTTTTATAAAAAATAGAAAAAGAAAAACAGAAAAACTTCTGCTACTGAACATAAACTAGTTTGTTTCCTTTTTAAATGAGAAATTCTTTTTATTGTTTTCTCAAAAACAAAAAGTGCAAGGTCTTTTAAGACTTTTAAAAACTTCCTTCCAAGCATACATTTATTCATAAGTAAGGTCTGACTATTAACAAAAAGAAAAAGTCAAAATACATGTCTTAAAGCAACTAATTTAATATTAACAATGTATTTATATGTGCATAATCTTTTTAATTTAAAATGAATATTTAAAAGAATTATTATACATACAAGGTATATCTAGACCACCGGTTAATTAAGCTTGCATTTATGTAAGTCATAAGTCATTAGAGTATGAGGTGTACATGCTTGAAGCACCCTATGTTTTAGTGTTATATCAGCGCCACATCAGTATAACCATGCTTCAGGCATGTTTAAAACTCAGTATTATCCACGCTTTGCACGCTTCAAACTTAGTTTTATTTCTTTTTTTAATACTAAATTTAATTTATTTAATAAAAGTTAATTAAATTACGAAATTTAATTTAAATTTTTTAATAAACATTAATTAAAACTTTTTTTATTTTTATTTTTGTGTGTTTTGAGAGAGAAATGATATTGTTTATATATTGGGTAAAAAAAATTTAGTTTCAACGGGGTCATATAACCGTTTATATATTGAAAATCACATCTCTCTTCGGTATTGAAATTTTAATATATTTTCTTTTTTTCGGTACCACCCCTTTTGGGGTGGTCTTTGTTTCGATAACAATCTTCCACCTCAGCATGTCAAGGGTATGCCCATCGCTAGAACCGTATGCATGGTCGCATGGATGACCTATTAGTTATTTTTTCCACTCTTAGAACATTTATATATGAACCGAAAAGGATTTAGAACTACTGCTTTGAACACTTTCTTCAATTCTTTATTATTTTTATTATTATTATTATTTAGTAACCAAGATTCTTGAATAAAAAATTTGCTTCTATGGTTAATTATTCCTACCGAATATATATTTAAATTGTTTGGGAAAATGTTATTTAAGAGGTTGAAAAAGCTATTTAAGATTATAGTATATATTTTTAATTTATGGGCGTGAACCGAATAATTATTTGATCTTATGAGTATTTTAATTACTTATTTTAATTTTTTTTATGATAAACACACACAACCTCCTAAACTTTACATATGTTTATCATATAACTTAAATCCTCAATCCTTAAAAAAAAAGAGGACACTTTAATCGTACCTTAGTACCGCTAAAACAAGTGCCATTTGGTTACTAAAACTATAATGATCATATTTATTAGACCAACTAGGTTTTTTGCTTCATGTGAAGTGTGTGTTTGCGGAGGGTGATGACAACGCCGAAGCTCTTTTCTAGTTTAATCTTTTGGTGTTATAAAAAAATATGAAGTATGTGCTCGATATTACACCGAAAGAGATGAGCTTACAAGATTTTTTTAATATAAAGTTTTATAAACAATTTTAAAAAAATCAAACTCGGTTGAAATAAATTTTCTAACTTGGTGCAACACGCCAATAATATGAACCTTGTTATTTTCTTAATTATGAATAATCAATTTAATTAACATTTATTTCAGCTCTGTATTCTTATCGTAAACATATGTGTAGACCAATCATTTATGACAAACTTTACTGTGATAGTTATCTTACTGACTTGAACCATTAGAATATTAGATCCTATGCACACCAGGCTACGTATATATATATATATATATGAAAGGTTCTGTATCCTTCAATTTTGTATTTCTATTTATCCTGTTACTCATAAGATCAAGATAAGTATCAACATCAATAGAAGAATGAGAAAAGAAAATTAATGGATTTCACATTTCGTCTTTAAATAAGTAGAAGGATGAAGTATGAAGAAATAGTTTTAAAAAATAGAATTTTTCATAACACATTAATTTGCTTAGGTCATTAGGTTCATATGCATGCAATAATTTGTTCAAATATACATGAAATCTTAGTTCAGTTAGTTAAAACTTGGACTATTAATGATTTAATGAAATATTAAAATAAGAGAATATAAGTTGAGAATAAAAGTAGAATGTATATATTTTTCATTTCAAAAACACATATTTTTAAACAAGAAAAGATTAATTGGAGAATATATTAATTAATGAATTATATAATATGTGATAAGTTTTTAAAATATATGAATGTTATCCACTAGCATGTTTTAAAAATAGGATGAGAAAGCTATTGCAAGTTTCTTAGTTGTTACTAGAGGCCTAGAGGGGGTGGTGGGTCTAGGTGGGGGGTGTTGAGGTGGGACCCATATCTCTTTAGTATCATCCTTTTCACATTTGAAAGATATATCATTGAGTTAATTTGAAAATTCTCTATTCGCGTCCCTCAACTTTGTGTGTTGGGAAAACTAAACACCAATGTTTCAAACTTTGTTATATGAGCATGCATATAACACCATATCCAAATATGGATGATGTTTAGAGGAAACCATGTATATCCTTTTTAAGTACGAATGAACATTATTCGTTCCCGAAAGAAAAAATATACTACTACTTAAACCCATATGTATATTAATGCAACAAAGTATGATGTAGTGCGTCTTTGATGTAAATATCGACTTCACAAGGTCAAGATGAGGTCTCTAAGCAAGAAACATATACATAGTCCATTAACAATATATACCATAGAGGGTACGAATGAGCCATTAATGAATCATCAAAATTTCTTAGCCATTGATTAATTTATCAAGGGTCAAGATTGGTTCTCGCATTTCTCATACGAAAAACAATTTCAATTTTAACCTTCCAGTGAAGTAGCATGCGTTCTACCATTAACAGACATGTCTACACAACATTTACATTACAAATATGATGTCGTACTGAACTTACTTAACTAACACAAGTTGTGAACATACTCTAACAAAATGTTAACTAACACATGCTTCAGAGAGTAAATCATTTTATTGTTCTTTATAAAAGGATGAAAGGATTCTTTCTACGAAGCAAGTTAATTATATTGACTTCAAACCATTAGCAAAGTACCTTAAACAAGCAACATGGACGTAATATTCCATCTCCTTCAAAGTCATTCTCAAATGTGTTCTTAAACTCAAAGACTTTTATAACATCAATCATTTAAGTTACCTTAAGTCTAATTATGGGTTTACCTTTATTTACTTAATGCTGCAGACGTGAGGTTGATTGGATCCTAAATATGTTACATTATCATTTTAGGACATTCATATTGAGGTTTGTGTCTTATAATCGGTCGATATAAGAAAGGGGAAAAAGAAGGATAACAGAGAACCGAGGGGGGTGAAGTGTAAGCTGTAAAAGGTAAGGGGGTGGAAATAGGTAGGTAGGTTAAGTTGACGTCATAGGATTGCAAAAAAAGTCAAAAGAGTGATAGAAAGTTGAGGGAGAAAAAGGAGGGGGTTTCTATTCTGGCTGGGGATACAAATACAACTACAGAAGTAGTAACTTGAGAGAAGGCGTCAACACACCGTTATGTATACACACGCACTGACGCACGCACTCCTACCGGTTTTCATGATAAAAACTTGCGTCTTTTTTTAACTACAATAATTGGATAACTTTTCAACTCATCATTAATATATTTCATCCCATAAAACATATTACAATACTTTTAGGGAATAACTTACTTATATCATCATATAGCAAATTAGCTATATGATGCACACATAAACACTTGGTGGATCATTATCGTACATAGTGTATAAGCAGAGTCCACCAAGTATTTATGTTTGCATCATTTAGCTAACTGTCTACATAATTGTGTAGCTAAGTTATTCCCATACTTTTATTATACCTTATTTTCGAAACAGCAATATGTAAATTAATTTAAATAATTATATATATATGTATGTATGTACATTTGAGAACCATTATTATTGTAAAAATCGCGATAACCAATCTTAGCCGTTCAATTGGTAAGTGGAATTCATGGATGAATAGCATGGGTGAATTGAGTTTGGCAAGGTGCATGTAAGGAATTTATAGGTGGGCAATCCAATTGAATGAGGGGGAATTGGACGGTTAAGATTGATTTTCACGGTTCTCGCAATAAAAACGGTTCTCAAATGAACTTTTCAATATATATATATATAGGGGAGGGTTCAAACGAGAACTGTTTTTCGTACGAGAACTGCGAGAACCAATCTTAGCCGTTCATTTTGGATAATGGAATTCATGGATGAAGAGCGTGGGGGGATTGAGTGTGGCAGGGTGCATGTAAGGAATTCATGGGTGGGCAATCCAATTGAAGGAGGGAAATTGGACGGCTAAAATTGGTTCTCGCAGTTCTCGTACAAAAAACAGTTCTCGTTTGAACTTTTACCTATATATACATATATATATATATATATGCCTTCATGTCTCTTTGGCTTAATCCAAAGCTTTTCTTTTTATTGATTGAATACTAGAAGTGGATTGGGGAAAGGTTGAATTGGATAAATCGGTGTCATAATGGGATTTGTAAAATTGTACAAGACTAGCACCTTGCTATTTCTTATGGGTGAATAAAATATCTGCAGTTGTTTAGAAAAAAAAAACATTATTTTTGAGCCACTTGAAAATACTGTAATTAAGCTGATTCTTAATGCATGCCTTCCTATGAAATATTATTCCTAGGTGAAAGCAAGAAGACATGTTTCCTTTTGTGGTTAGATTGTCATTGATTTGGATCAAGAATATGTTCTCTAGAAAAGAATTTGTTTGGAAAGATTAGAATAAAAAACCTTCAAAAAAAAGTTTATGAGTTAATCCTTCTAGTCCTGTGATTTCTTTAATGAAATTTCCACCTTCAAAAAAAGTGGGATTGTACGTATATCTTCTATTAAATCTTCACACTCATCCTTCTATTCATTCAATTAAGATAAGCGTTAAAATCAAGAGATAAGATTAAGAAAGAGAATTACCCGATTCCAAATGTCACAACTTAGTGGGTATGAGGATAAAGTAGGAAGATTTAATAGGAGAACCAGAATTTTTCTAAAAAACTATCGGTCAATGATTTTACGTTTTAAAATAAATAAATAGCATTTTCTACAGTTTAAAATAGTTAATTATCTTTATTGTTAATTATATTTCAAAATAAAAGTTACATTTCCCACTTCAATCTATATATATTATTAAAAGGCTTACTTTCTTACTAATAGTAGTAATAAAAAAAATTCTTTTCACCAATCACAATCCTCCATTTCAGCATATTCCATTTTCTTGAATTGGTTTTGGGAAAGATCCATTTTTATAAAAAACGCGGACCTCCAAGGGATTTGGTACCCGGTTGCCTAAATTCTTTTAACCCGCTCCTACATGTACGTTCCTTCAATCGCCATCTTCACCGTTTCTTTCACTATATGAAACCCTAATCCTTTCGTTCCATTGTCGTCTCTTTCATTTTCTCAGTATACGCGGCTTGCTTGTGAGGGAAGAGGCAAAACAGGTGATCCTTCGCTTTCTCT
>JAUEJL010112652.1:0-12408 GCA_032274825.1 Drosophyllum lusitanicum | reverse complement strand
GGGGTTGAGGCAATTACTGTATCATACCATGACACAGCTCGGTTCCAAAGCATTTTCCTTGCGTATGCTACCTTTTTGGATTCCTCAGCCTCACTAGTTTCAAAGGCAAGTTCAATATCACGGATCCATCGTTCAGTTAGGGCTAAATCCATGGAACCGTTAAAGGCTGGTTTACAGGATAGAAAGGCCTTCAGACCCACGGCCATTTTATGTTCAGTAGCAGGAAGAACAGGTGCCCGTTCCTCTGCCGTTTTTAAGCGTGCCTCAAGCTCTCGAACCTAGGCTCTGATACCAACTTGTAACATCGTGCTTTTGAGAACCATATTTTTCTTTTTAAACAGGAGCCACCTTCCACCACATCTCTCAAACAAGACATTGACTAGGCTTTAAAAACTCAGATCTAAGTTCTCACTGCTTATAACAATCAACTAGGAGACGATGTGAGATCAACAATGTGAATGCAAAATCTATTCAACATCATAACTAAAACGACCATCGAACGCCTGCAACACATATCATGTGCGAGCTATTTTCGTTGCATCACAACCCTTGACACATGCAACCTCCACATTGTGAAATCTCGATTTGTAAATTATAATCGGGTGAGAAATGGGTTTTGTTATTCAATTGAGGGTTTTGTTTCCACACCTCATCTTTTTTCAAATAAACCATCGCCTCCTCTTTCTAATTAAATAATGTTAGTTATGAATACAGAGTGAATTGTATTATACTTGATTTTAGGGGCAATTTCTTTTAAAAACTAACAAATATGATCGAGGAAAATGGGTATTATTACCTAAATAAACTTATGTAGGGGATTATATATAATATTACATTTTATCACATTCTGAAGGAATAAATTTTGGAATTATTGGATCATTAGAAGTTCATGCGAGGATTTGCCGCAAAAATATCCATCATGAGTAGTTAGAGTAAAGTGATAAGACTTTTTAGGGACGATGAGCACAAACAAAATAAATTAAGATTAAAAAAAAATCAATAATGATTATAATGGGTGTAAACGGAATATTTTCCTTGGAGGTATGACGAAAACACATAAGGTAATTGTTTTCTTTTACATTCGAACTCACATGTAGTTATGTTCAACAGAGCTAATGGTTGTAATGGATTATTTCTTTATCTTTTTTGCACATGTATGTAACACCCCAAAAATAAGTATATTTATATTTAATTATTTTAAAATTTCAAATGATAACATTTAAGATTATGTTGCCATGGGAAAATAATTTAAGTGCTTAATAGAGTAAAGATTCAGTGGGGCTAATCAAGTTAAGAGACTAAAATGGTAATTCTTCATAGTAATTGATAAAGTATGAAAACTTATGTGACTAAAACTTGAGATTAATAATATAGAGCTGAAATTGCCAATAGTTCAAAGATGGGATTGTATATATGTGCTACTTGAGCATTTGGTCAAAATTGCATATTTTGGTGGAGCTAGGAACTCGAGAGTAGCCCAGGGTCAAATAGAGAATTTCAAATTTTGATCGGTTTAAGGAGAAATCAAGGTGTTCTAACTTAATCAAGCTTCAACGTATGAAAATCCAACGTTTAGCCTGTGTATTTTGGGGGTTTTAATGAGTTTAGTGTTCTTCAAATGATGAGGTTTATGAAAGCAATGAATATTAATGATAGAGCTATTGATTTTGATGAATTATGGTGTAAGAATTTGATGAGTTTATAGTCTTGAATGAGAAATTTTTAGTTGTAAATGGGTCAAATTGATCAAAGTGTATACATTGATCATAGGATGATCAAAGGATATATTTATGAGTGTGTTTGTCTGGTTTATATTAATATTTTAGGTTCCTAAGTACTAGAAATACTTAGAAATCATTTTGGGATTGTTTTTGGTTAAAAGCAGCTGTTTTGGTCAAACTGGTGTTGAATTGGGATGGGCACGAGTGTGCCTAAGAAAGGTACGGGTGTGCCTATCGTCTAGTGCCAAACCCTAGTTCATAAGGTGCACCCCATGCTTAATGACTGAGGCACGGACGTGCCTGACGGAAAGGCACTGTCATGCTTGAGGAAGTCACAGTCGTGCCTGGGGAAAGCATAAACATGCCTAGGGTGTGTGTTAGTAAAATGACCTCACATGTTTAGATTTGATGAGAGAAAATAGAATTTAAAAGATAGTGCTTAAAACTGTCAAGCCGAATTATGTTAAGGTTGTCTGACTAACCAGTCAACTTAGGCTGAGTAGTCAGCTTTAGGACAGACACGAAGTTTCTAAGTAAGTCTTAGTGAAATCGGATGACTTCCTAAGTTAATTAAGAGTAAATATGTGTGTGTATACATAAAGAAACAAAGTTTGGTTAAAGTATTATGCTGTTGTATCTCAAGCTGAGTAGGAAAGTCAGCCCAATTAGAGTTTAAATGTGTTTTAAATTCTCCACTCCATATCTACGGCTAGATAACAAGATTTAAGATTGAAGATTCAAATTTGAAGACTCAAAAGTGAAAATAGAGTTATCCAAACTATACATACATCTGTATACGAGCTAGTTTGAATTAGCATATTAGGATAAATCTTAGTTCGTTATTTTAGCTATGTATCCATAGAAACAACTACATATTAACCTTATAATATGTTCATAGGTAACGGCCTTAAAACAACCTTTACATGCTTTGTGAGTCAAGCATACACATTTGTTTGTGACTAATAAGTTCATAGTTGTTTAGGAAGTTTATTGTTTTTCTGTTCATCAGTTGAAATAGTAAACAATGTCTAGCAATTAGTTAGTTAGAATTGAGAGAGAGTTAAATTGTAATCAAGGAGTTGAGTTGAGATTTCATTACTATCTTGTATTGAATCTTGGTTTAATTAATAAAACATTCAAATTGATTTGATTTGTTCATTATTATTGAATTGTGTATTCAAACCCTCCCTTTTTACACTTCTTTATCGGTTTGATGATTACCTTAGGTACAAACAACTAGTATCAGAGTAGACAAATCTCTTATTAGTTGAAGATTTATATCATGAGGAGAAAAGGTAATCATGGCTACAACAAACAGTTTTCCTCACATGGCTACAAAAGGTTGTGTCATATTTGATGGATTTGAATATCATATTTGGAAGTTCAAAACCATGATGTTCCTCAAATTGATTGATCCATGGACGGAAGATGTCATTACTAATGTAGTAATCATTCTATCATCACAACACCAGTTAGTGATAAGTCTCCTAGTGGTGCTAGAAAAGAAGTGAGAATGCCATTCGCATCCTTGACTAATGAAGACTAGAATTTATATGCACCGGATGACAAGGAAAGGATTCTTCTTGCCAATGCCCTGACTAATCCTGTCCTTGATACTATCATTGGTTATCAATCTTCTAAAGAGATTTGGGATACTCCGAGTGTTACTTATGAGGGCACTAATCTGGTCAAGCAGCAAAAGAAGAACCAGTTAAACAGATCTTATCAGAACTTTTTCTCTAAGAAAGATGAAAGTTTGTATGAGATTTTCACAAGGTTTCACTACTTGATTAATGATGTGCTAAGTTTAGGATTAAGAAAGATGATGCAGAGGTAGTCCTAAAGTTCATTAATGTGTTGCATGAATAGTTCATTGAAGTGACTATAGCACTTTAGGCTAGAAGAAGTTTACCTGTGTATAACCTCCACGTCATCTTTGGATTCCTGCTAAATCATCAACATATCATGGACAAAAAGAAAAAGTCTTAGCAACTGCTCAAGGACTCTCTAGGAAGAACAGAAACAACATTGGTTGTAGAGAAAAAAAGTAAGCTAGGGCTAAAATCTCAGTGGTTGAATCTGAGTCAGAGTCAGCTTCTAAAGCTGACCAGTCAGACTCGGATACAAATATGGATTATGATGATATTTAATCCATGGAAGCTGACCACTCAGACTCGGATACAAATATGGATTTTGATGATATTTAATCCATTACTGAGCAGATGACAATGCTTGCCAGAAGGCTAAGAAGAGCTAATATAGGGAGAAGAAGATCTGACGGGAATAGCAAATGTTAAAGCTCTTTTGATCCAAAGAAAGCTATGTGCTTCAACTATTAGAAAAAAGGGACACATAGCTGCTCAGAACAAGAAGGGAGACTTAGCTTCAGTAGCTGATAAGAATGCTTATAGAGCTGACAAGTATAAAAGAAGATATCTATAACTCAAGAAAGAGAAGCCAAATAGAAGCTTATGGGTAAAGTCCTCTATGTTGAGAATTAGGACACTGATTCATCTACTTTAGAAGATGATGAGGTACAAGAAAAGTGTTTCATGGCTCTCGAAGAAGAAGAGTTTTGAATAAGAATAGGTGGATTTTGGTTTGTCTAGAAGCACCTTCGAAAAAGACATGGATAAATTTGAGAAGAACAACAAATCTAGCAGCTGGGATCCTTCTTTAATGTATAAGGTAGAGAACTTTAATCTTACATTGAAGATGAAAAGAGTCTTTTTTTTCAGTTATTTGTTAAATGGTTTTAAAACTAGCCTTAAAGTTCAAAGTGACCTAAAATTTGAAATAGAAAAATTAAGCAATGAACTTAAGAAAAATTTAACACTCTTAGAAGCTAGTAAAAAAAATGTGATCCGTGTCAAGTACACAAATAAAACCATAACTGAACAAGCTAGAGAAGCTAGATTCAAAGATGAGTATTATAAGAAGATCACAGAGTCGTGGTGTAACTCATGAAAACAGGATGAAAAGTGTATTAACCAGCAAATCCCAAAACAAGTAAAGGTTGTGCTTGGTGGTGACTATCTCACAGAAGCCTATGTAGCTAATGATGAGATTGTAAGCACATTCTCTCAGGATGATCTACTTGATGAAGAAGATCCTAGATCATCTTGTGAGAAGAAAACTAGTCTAGAATTATACCTTAATAGATTTTTCAAACCCAAACGAGGTCCTGCCATAATCAATTTTGACCATGGAATGGAGTGTCACCCCTCGTTAAAGCGGGAACTCGAGATGTAATACGGTTTCAAACCATAAGATACAAGATCATACCAACCCTAGAAATTTAAAAGTAGTACAAACATTTATAGTGTGAAATATTAAAAATTTGAAAGTTTGAGAAATAACATAAGTAATGGCATGAAAATAATTCCGCCACACAAGTATGCTAAGTGGGTACAAACCACTCACTGCCGATTTCCTGAAAAGCATATTAAAGAAAGTGTCAACTATTGGAAATAGATGGTGATACAACAAGTTTGATATGCAATAAAAATACGTTTTAATGCAAAAACGTTTATAACCGAACAATAAATAGACAAAATCGGTTCTTTAGATAGCACAAGGTATATGCGTATGTGTTAGAACTTCAATTTGTAGCATTTTGAGTTTAAATATGTTCTAATCCGGTTGTATAACAACCGAAGTTCGGTCATCCCTTCTTTGGTCCTTAGAGGAATTTTCTATGTAAAAGGAGTGGCCTATATATAGTCTTTGTATGCATTCGGCTAAAGTGTCTCTCATATTGAATAGAAAGTATTTTACACCTTTAAATGTGTGTTGAGAGCATTTCTACTGAGTTCTACATATTCTCATTAGATCTTTATGTAACTTCTTGTTTTTGAGACATTCAATTAGTATGAGAGCCAATTCCTTGATTGAATTGGTTCATATCGGTTTGAATTGTACTAATTTGTTTTGAAAATCGAGAGTTTTGTGAAATTTTTTAAAAACCGAGAGCTGTTCTTCATAAAATTCAAATATTCTTCGAGTAATCATGGTTTTTGATTGATTTTCTATTTGATCTGTGATCGCTTACTATTTTTGAATCATTTCATATTCGTTTGAATCAAATTGGATCACAATTCAATGGTCAATTTTTGGATCTGTACAGATTTAGTGTTCTTCGATTTCTTAAGGATTTTGGTCAAATTAACACTTGTTTTGGATATGTTTTGGATAAGAAATAGATTAGAACGTGTTTCTACATCTAGGTGAAACAATTGGTGAAGGAATTTTAAGTTTACAAACAAGTTTAATTTGAAATTGAAGACCTGGTTTGTTCTATTGAAAAACAACCAAGATCGAATTTGCAGATTCAAAGAACACCAGAATTTGATACTTGAAAAACTTCCAAGTGTGAAACGAACCGAATTTGATCATCAAAGCATCATCAACTGAAATCCTACATAACCTAATTTTTTGACTTCAAACATAACCAAACATAACCGAATTCCAAGTTCACCGAATTTTGTGGCTTAGAAATTTTAAAGGTTCAAAGTCATCCAAATTTCAACATCAATCAAGTTTGACTTTTAACCGACACTTGCATCAACCAAATTCCAAACAACCGAATTTGGTCACTTGTTAACAAACCCAATTTCAAACTTAGTTTGACAAGTTCCCAAGTTCAACCCATTTTGGTCATCTTTAAGACCCGAATATTAAACCCTAGTGCTTTCACTCGAATTCAGTCAGACCCATTTTTGGTCATACTTAACAGAATTTTTCCACCCGATATCAGAGTCAATCTTTTACAAATTGCTTAAGATCTGATTTCGGTCATCAACAACCAAATTTTAACCCAAATTCTAAACCATTCTCAACCGATTTTCAGTAATCTTAGACACTTGGTTTTTAACCGAATTTCATCCAATTTCACACTAAGTACCAACCGAATTTCACCCGATACCTCACAAGAGAATTTCATTCAACCGAAATTCAAACTTTTCAACTGCCTTTAATCAATCAATTTTGAATACCTGATTTCACTAAGGAACTGTAACATCACATTTCCAGTTTTAACTCAAAAATATTATCTTACGCGTTAGCACCCAAAAGATATCAGAGTCTAATAAAAATACAGTTTCTAAGAACAAAAATGCTAACACGTAGAAAATTAGTGTCAAAAGTTTGCTTCTAAAACCAGGAGCTAACTAGATGATCACTGCACTGGGGTCTTACCCTTGCTGGAACCTATGCCACCTACAACATACAACATCGAAACATAAGCTAAAGCTTAGTGAGCATACTAGCTAAACACAAGTAACATAAAACAGGAGTAAAGTCTTCCTAGGATGTCTCGCATCCAAGCTGTAACACCTGCAATCTTGCACAAACTATTACTGTTCTAGAGTATAACTACACAACGTGCGTAGTCATACCCCCTTAACACCGTTCAGGTGTACAACTACACCACTTACATAGCAATACCCCTGTCACCATTCTGGTATAAAGCTACACCACCTGCGTAGCCGTACCCCTGTCTCCGTTCTTGTGTATAGCTATACCACCTGCATAGATAAGGTCATTTGTTGTACAAAGAATATATATAACAAATATATCACTTAACCCCGATATCATAAAGTTCATTTTATTCATATTCATATGCTAATCATACTAAAAGTGAAGTATGCTCACCTGGTAACCGAGTAACATGCTAAACAAGTAACGTGTACTGTCAAGTATCCAGGCACCCTCCTACATCAGTTAATTAAGCTAAGCATTATAAACTATTCAAACTGTACTGAAATCTGTTATGAAAACTGCTCTGAAAACTGGACAGTGCAAGGGCACTCCGTGCCTGACTAGATATGCTGTGCTTAACTCAGACATGGGCGTACCTTATCCTTAAGGCACACCCATGCCTTCCCCAGGTATGCCCATTCCTCAACCCAGAGCATGGGGGTACCTCAAGAACAAAGGCGGTCATGGTCACCAGGCACGGCCGTACCCCCATAGGTACGCCCATGCCTTATGAACTGCATCAGCAGTTCCTCGACTGCTCCGCTATTTTTTGGCCAAACATACCCAAAACCCATCCTTAATTGGTAAAACACTACAAAGGGGTGTTTTCCTACACCCCAAACAACTACTAGCAAAAAATAAACATAAATAACATCCTTTAATCCTTGAATTCGACATTTGACCCATTAGAATATCAAAACTAATCCACTATTCATAACTTGATTGTATAGGAACTGATCTTGTGATGAAATGAGCTTCGTAATTCTGATTTGTTGATCACAAATGTAAAGGGACATCAGCTGCAACTTGTACACATGTATGCTATGATTAGGTGCTTCATTTGACTTTCACATTGAAAGACAAATGTATATATATATATACAAGTTTGCCATAAATGCACAAATCGTCCCTCAACTATTCAAGTTTCTTTCTTGACAGTTTTAGTCCCTCTAGTTTTATAAACACCTCTAATCTTTTGTAACACTTAAGCATAACGACTTTCGAACTTTGGGGCGTTACAACTCTTTCCCACTTGGAACGATTTCTTCCTTGAAATATATACAAATAACTCTGCATCATATCAAGCTGAATGGTACCGTAGCGCACTAGCGGTAGTCTTACATCTTCTCATTTCTTAATTCTATCGTAGCACACTGATGATAGTCTTACATCACATAACTACCTGCTACCGAAGTAGATGGCCTGCAATATACTGATCATGAAATCATGTATCACACATAACATGGCATCTATACACCCGAGTGTAATCTTAACCTTTCCCGTCCTTCCACAGTACCTTCACAAGTTCTATATAACTAATCTTCCCATCTACTATCACATCTTATAGAGGGGCAACTGTTGATTTATGTACTAAGAACTTATGAAGGTTGAACATCTCTAGTAATTCCAATCTGTATGCGCCTTTCCCCACCTTCGAGATAATCTTGAAGGGGTTACTGGAACATGGCCTAGCTTACCCCTCTTCCTGAATCTGATAACTCTCTGGCATGGTGACACTTTAACAACTCATAGTCCCCAACCTAGAACTCTAACCGTGATCTCCTTTGGTCTGCATATCTTTTCTGTCTATCCTTGGCTACTTTCAACCACTCACGTATCTACTGTATATACTCGGTCATTCATTGTAATATCTCTGTACTGCTCGACTCCCTCTGACCAACTTCACCCTAGCAAATAGGTGTCTTACACATTCTACCATACCACATCTCGTACGGTAACATACAAACGCTCGAATGGTAATTGTTACTATAGAAGAACTCTGCTAATGGTAGACAGGTATCCAACTACCACTGAATTCATCAACACGTGATCTAAGCTCGTCCTCCGGTGTCTATATACTTTGCTCACTCTATTCATCCATCTGAGGGTGGAATACCGTACTAAGGTATAACTTAGTCTCCATATCCTCAGAAAACTTACTCTAGAACCTTAAGGTAATTCAAGTATCTATAGCTGAAACAATAGAAACAGGGACATATCTAGCTACTATCTCTTTCAAATAAATATCTGCCATTCTTTTAAAAACAATACGCTTCCTTCATTGGAACAAAATTAACACTCTTCGTAAATCTATTAATTACTACTCATATAGCGTCAAACCTCCAAGAAGTTCTAAATAATCTGGCAATCAAATTTACTGTAACATTTTCTTACTTCCACACTGCAATTTCCCATATAGCTTCTGCTGCTCTGTTTTTACCTTAGGACAAGTCAAACATCTTTTGATATGCCTTGCTATATCACAATTCATTCCCTGATGGCTATCTCCTACTAACTTGACACCTAACCTTTAATACTCTACTCCCTATTGCTTTTTTTATCTGTTTCAATCTGAGCTACTTTAAACTTATCAAGTATAGGATTAATGAATTCCATTATCACTGTATACATTTGTATATGTATATGTCATGTCTTTCTACTTAAAACATGTGTAACCACTACCTGGGAGATTTAAAAACACACTATCACAATCTTTTAAAAGCTGTAACCACTATCACTAACACATGCCCATATTATTTTCCTCCGGGAGATACTTGAGGCTGTTATAATGTGAGTAAATAGTACAACTAACTTCATAAGGACAATGCCACCCTATCTTAAGAGCAAAGACAACTGCTGTCTGTTATACAATAACCTTCTCTTTCTATACAACCTAACCCCCAATAAAAGGCATCACTATAGACCACCATACTTCTCTTCCATCTCGCAATGTTAATACTGGAGTATTATACCATTCATACTTCAACATATCAAACACTTGCTGCAGATTATTTTTAGTACCCTACAACCTCAAGAAAACTTCCTACTTCTATAGGATTCTAAGGCAGCTCCTATCTCATCGCTTCCACCTTGGCTGGATTTTCTTTAATCCCTTTCTGATTATTGAGGTGACCCAAGAATTGCACTTCTTGTAACTAAACTTTACACTAGGAGAATTTCACATACAATTTATCCCTGCATAACATTTCTAACAGTCCCCGGAGATGAACACCATGCGCTTTTGAAATCTTGGAGTAAATAGCATAACATCAATAAACATAATCACCAATTATCGAACATGGCTCGACAAACTCTATTCATTAACTCTGTAATCTATACACATTCTGAACGTGCCATCTTTCTCTTCTTGACAACTAAAATCAATGCATCCCACGATAAGCTACTGGGTGGGATAAAACTTTCATCCGTCAATTCTTGCAATTGCTTCATCCATTCCTACATTTCAAGCATTGCCAATCTATAGGAAACTTTAGCTTTTGGTTTCGCTCCTGGTATTAAATCAATCTTGAATTCCACCATTCGAGTTGGTGGAATCTCTGACAAGTCATCGGAAAATACATCAGGGTAGTCACAATTTCTTGTATATCTGAAATCTGCTATTGCTTTTTCTCTCCCAGCTAGAATCTCCCACAAAAGTTGATAATGTTGTACAACGAAGGACTAGACACTTTCTTACTTTTGCTAACAAACAGAAATACTGGCTCTTATACTTTCACCTCTAATAAACAGTTCTTCCCCAGTTGGGGTCTAAACCCGTACTGTTCTTTGTTCATTGAATATCTGAGCTTGATACCGACTCAACCAATTCATTCCAAGAACTGCTTAAAACTCTTTCATCGCGATTAGTATAGGATTGTTGGGAAACTGGCAAGTGTCTATCTCTACCACATTACTCTTACACATACTATTATCATTAGTAATCTTATCATCTGTTGTTTCTTCCTGAAGAGGGAACTCTATTTTACTTGGTTGAATACCTAGCTGAACATAAAATGAAATAGCAACAAAGGATTTACTTTGACCCAAGTCAAACAATACTAGGGCAAGTGTACTATTAACAACAAAGGTACATGTCACTATGTCAAGTTCCACCTTTTCCTCCACAGCCATGAGCTGGAAGGCTCTGCCTTTTCATCGGGGCACCTTCACTTTCTTATCCCTACCTCTGCTAAAACGGAGCGAGGGTAGAGGATTCACTATACTTCTCTCTAAAGCTGCCAACTCAGGGCAACAAGCTTAATGTACCAAGACCGTTAAGAATGATAACACACCTAGAGCGAGCTATTACAATCTTTGACCACATGCCCCTGCTTCTCACACTTTCACACATCTGAGTGGGGAACTAGCCCTCCCCACTTTAGTACAAACACTGATATCTTACTTGACACATTTGCTGGCTCAACCTTCCTCTTTTCCATTCACTATTCCCTACCTTATCAACTACTATTCTCTCTTTTATAAAAAACTCATATTCTCTTCCCCTATGTTACAAGTAACCTTCACTAAACTTTACAGATATCATTTCTAAGTATCTAAACATATCGCTACAATTTCATAGGCTCAATAGCAATATACTTTAGAGAAAAACGAGACATTTCTAACAAATTCTTGGTGATATCATCCACCGCTTTTGTCATCAGTCATAAAGCTAAAAACTCTTTTTTCATCTGTCATAAAGCCAAATCATTGTCTTAATCCATGTCTTCTCTTTCCTTTGTAACCGCAATGTCCACCGGTCTTTTGCTGCTCCATGCAACAAGTTTGAAACATACACAACTTTTCGTTCCAATAGATACCCAATTGTATGGAAAGCCCCTTCCGTCTCTGTTAGCCAACGATTATTCACAATCGAATCTGTAACCCCCTTCGAAAGAGGTGATTTGCTTCCTGTGTAAATATACATCCTTATAATTGATTCATTATGGCTTTGATTCTCCCAACCTTCTGAACAGACACCATTGCAGCCTGCACCGCTGCATCTACTCATTACTATAACATCATTTCCAGTGTCTCAGACACTTACTCAACCACTTGGTTGATTATACATGTGCTGTTCTTCTATAGGGCTTTACACAACTTTGTAGCTATTGTCACTCTTACTATGCTGTTCTCATGCTCTTGCAATTCCTCTGTAACTGGAATCTCTCTAGTAGGTTTACTTGCAGGTCTAATAGTTTGGATGGTAATTGCATCTGAATCATACATCTCTCTAGCTTCCCGAGGTCTACATGCCTTAGGCTACTATATCTATCACATACTAACTCTTACTACTCCAAAATTGTACTGAACTTTCTATATTAAACATGCTATCACACATAATTCGTAGGATCCATCATGATCTCACCAAGCTTCAGTATGTGTTGGTCCCAAAGAGGGTAAACAAGTAACCCATATAGTGTAGAAGGGG
>JAUEJL010112641.1:0-12409 GCA_032274825.1 Drosophyllum lusitanicum | reverse complement strand
TGTCGGGATCAATCCTTGGCGTGTGACCCAATAGGCTCGCGCTTCATTAGCAGTGATACTGGCATACGTGTGTCAGTAGGCAGTCTCCAACATATATGTCGATACAGTGATCTAGAACTTCCTTAAAATGCAACTAAGCAAGGATCTTTTTTATTACAAACCATATCTCCATTCATTTTAACAAGTCCTTAAATATTAATTTGCATTATATCAAGTTTCAATGGTTTAAAACCCAAATACTTATCTCGGTATTCATCTTTACGAATACACACCCAGACCTTACAAAACTTCATACAATCATGCTCAAAATCAGTAAAAGTTATCCCTACATGATCACAATGAAGTAAGAATCATTACCTGATAATTCTCCTTGAAATTCCTTGCTATGAAATGATGATTTTCTTTCATTCTTCTTTGTTCTACGTGACAAGACACACACACAGCACGCACACTTTCCACAGAGAACGAAGAAGGTATGCTTGTGTTGGGGGTTGTGCCCTACTATGCATTTATACCCATTCCTCAGGGCCTAAGCCCAATAAGTCCCAAATTAATCCAGGCCCATAGTGTTCATTACTAATTTAAACCAAGCCCAAAAGTCTATTGATTACTCCTTCACTACTTACAAGTAACTCCTATAAGTAATGGATTAAGCCCAATAGGCCCAATATTAATTCAATATCGATCTCATAATAATTACAACAACGTTAATAATAATATCAAAAATATTCTTTATATTAAATTCGGAAATTCGGATATTACAGCAAGGTAGTAACCATGTGTTCAGCTCATCGTGTATGAGTAGAAGTTATTTTTGTGTTTATGAATGCATGCATGCTATTGGATCTTGTTTGGATCATCTATGTGATATGTGTATGTCCAGACATTTATGGACTGTTTTACAGTCGTATGGTTGAGGTCAACCTATGGCTGGATCCCAGGGGACCTTTGGGTTAAAGTTCGAGATCAACGGTGACTCGAGGGATCATTCCGGGTCGTAGATTCTGTAGGACCATCGTTCCTTGACGTAAGGGGCGATCAACTACTAGCTGAATCCGAGGGAACCGTTGGCTCTATGACGATGCTTGGTGGACCGCTACCTAATCACCTACTAGCATGGCTGAGTGTGCTTGATTCCCCAATTAAGATCGTTGAGCCAGGTTTGCAACCCTGCGAGATACGATGCCTACTGATCATGTCAGCACATCACAATGTGATAGGATAGCACTGTTTGTGTTATCATGTGTTGTTCTATGTGATGTTTATGTTTGTGCTCACTAGCTTTTAAAGCTAACACCCTACTAGTTTGTATGCTTTTGTAGATGTTTATGTTTAGTTGTGCCGAGGATTGCTTTTGTGGTGCTGGGACACTTGTTGTTTGTTATCACATATGATGGGTGGTCCGTATTGATGTTGGTAACACCCATTTGTAAATTGAATACCTAGTTGGGTTACTTTAAATAAAGAAAATACTCTATTGAGACTTCCACTGTTTGTTTATCAAACTGAAATATATTTGAATATAAGTTTTAAAAAGTCAATTTGACCTAAAAATCACAGTTGTACATGGATTCTGACGCCGCCGTCTGTCGTCATTTTTTAAATTGTCATTTGTTTACCATTTTATGATATTTATTATCTTTTTAATAATGTTTAATATTTATCATATTTTTAAACCAATTCGTGTATCACACGAGTTTTTAATCTACTATAAACAAAAAGACTAACATTAATAAAATTTATTTTACAATTCTTCCTATTGATTTAGATATTATTAAATGTAAACAATGTATTTTGGCAAAAATCAAAATTCAATTTTGACTTTTGTATGGTCAAAATTGGATTTACTTTTTACGTGAATTTGAATCAAAATTAATAGAGAGAATTTCATATATACCCTTCATAAATCTTAAAGTTTCGCATTCACCCACCCTAATTTACAAATATCATATGTACCCTTTATAACATTTTAAAATATCACATTTAACCAAAATCTTAATTTTGTCCTTCTAAAATATTTTGTATTTATTTAAAATTACATTTAATTATAGCCGATAAATACTTAACCATATTGTCACTAACTGTAACAATAATAATCAATTGCCTATAGGAAAAAACACAATCACGTCTTTTCGTATCATAATACCAAGTTTTTGTCTCAGTTCTACTGTCGCACTCATGCTTCCACCGCTGCTGGTCTATGAGTTGACGTCACCTGTCGCTATTTTTTAAATTCTTATTTTATTCGCGTTTTATAATTATACAATATATTTTTATTAGTGTTCTAAAGTCATAGTTTTTTAAATCAATCCATGTATCGCACACACATCTAATCTATTACATGATATAGTACACTAACAATAATTACAAAAATAAGAGATACAAGCCTAGTTTCAGGATAGAAATCGGGTTCAAATACTTTAGGCGGTAATAAACACTCTAATGAGATTTAAGGCTGATTTTTGCACAAAAAACATATCCAAAAATAAGGCTTGAATGTTGTACAACGGTTAAACCTGGTTTTTTGTTAAAAAATCAGGCTAGATTCTAAAAGAGTTTATGGTACTTGTGCCATGCAAATTATATTCATTAACATTGTATGATACCTTATCAATATTTAGGACGTCTTGAGGGTCGGCCCAAGGCCTTGGTCACAAGGGCTGCCGCCCAGGGCCCACAAGTTTTAGGGGCCTACTAGTAATATTTATCCCGTATATATGTAAGCCCAGTTTTAATATGAGAAGCAAAGGCTGCCCAACACCAACAGATGTGTAAACGGGCAAATCCAAATGGCAAACCAAAAGGCAAGAACTCAAGAGTCGACTGTTGTGATTCATGAAGCCAAATTGGCGCTCCTCCTCAGTCCTGAAGTTGCGCATGAAGAAATGGAATTAATGCCTTGCATCTGTTCCGGTTGAATAGTTCCCTCGATCGACACCTGGAAACTCTAAACAGATCTCCGACTTACAAGTTACAATTAACGATTTGGACGATTGTGAATCAAAATTCAAAACCCTAAGTTTGAACTGTGAATGATTTATGATTGACGATTGTAAATCAAGAATCAAAACCCTAAGTCGACTCGACAACTCCTAAGTCCTCAAGCTATAAGTTTCTCATAATCTTAGTTTATCTTCTTGAAATCTGAATTCTGACTTTATGTTCTTTGGTTCCTGATTAGTTTTTTAGTTTCTTAATCTTTATTTGCACATGGTGAATCAAAATTAGACTCCAATTCTCTAAATAACGAAAGTTTTGTTTTTGGAATAGTGTTTATGTGGACACTAGACAATGGCTTGAATCTTGATAGTTAGTAGTAACGAAAATCAAAATCTGAAGAGTGATTAGTGAAGTCTAAACTTTGAGCCTCTAGATTTGTAAGTCTGAAGAGTGATTAACGAAAATCAATTATCTTAATATCGTTATACAATTTAATACTTCCCGTGCATACTGGCAATCTAGATTTGTAAGTCTTTATTAAAATCAATTCCAAAACTCCAAGCAAAGGCATTTAAACATGAAACCTGTAAGTTTTCAATCCTCGTGATACGACAATTAATTCCTCTTTTCTCTTTCTCATAATCTCTAATTTTAAATTTCATTCTTCAAAACTTCCAATCCAAAGGATTTCAATTCATCCACGAAGTTCAACACACCTTCAGTCCGCATGAATCAAATGTTATTATCACTAGCTCCTTTAAGACTCAGCACATCTGTCACCAATTTTGCTTTCCAAGTTAATATCGAACCTCTCAATCATATTCTTTGATTTATTCCAATCACTGTCTCAGCCACATATTCAACTTTTTCTGTATAAACATTTGTTACAAATTCTAATGGTCAATATAATGACGCATTTCTCTCGATGTAGTTAATGTCTCCACAATGTTAATGCAAACTTAACTACTGCAAATTCCAAGTCATGGGTTTAATAATTTCTCTCATGAGGTTTCAATTGTCACAAGGCATAAACAATCATCCTACTCTACTATATTAAATCACATTCCAAACCTACAAAATCTTCAGATTCATCCGGTAGTACAAGAATGAAAACCTGATTTAACCACCATTTCAGAATTTGAAATACAATTTCATGTTCATCATTTCATCAACAATGAACATATTTGCAAATTAACTTAGTCAGCGGACCAACAATCTTGGAAAATCTTTAATAAACCCGCCAATTCCAGAAAACTCTCTGAAGGTGATTTTGGAGCGTTCCAATTCATAACAACTTTAACCTTTGCAGGATCAACGTTGACTTCTTTATTAAAAATAATATGTCCAAAAAGATTGGATTTCTCGTAATCAAAAATCGCATTTCTAAAATTTAGTATGCAACTATTCCTTCTTCAAAGTTTTCAAAATTTGTCTCAAATGCATCTCATGTTCTGACTCAATTTAAGAATAAATAAGGACATCGTCAATATAAACAATCACGAGGTTATCCAAGAATGGTCTACAAACTCGATTCATCATATCCATAAACACTGTAGGCGCATTAGTTAAGTTGAACGACATAACTAATAATTCACAATAACCATACCACATACAAAAGCAGTCTTGGATATATCGTCATGGATACACGCAGTTGATGAGAATCAGATTTCAAATTAATCTCGAACTCTACCTCTCAAACTGGAGGCAATCTAGGCAACTCATTAGGAAATTTGGGTATTCCGCTACCACCTGAACATCCGTCACAGTCTACTTCTCTTTCTTACCATCACCAACATACGCCATGAAAGATTTAAATTCCCTGGCCAGAACTCTTCTAGCCTTCAAACACGAAATCATAGGAAAAATATATCTAGCCTTCTCACCTCGAGCCACCACGTGTAACCCATCAGCAAGAGGAAATGAAATCAACTTGTTCTTTACTAGCTCAAGCAATACACACTCAACACAACACTAATTCCCAATATAAACACCATAAGAAGAAATTTTAACAAACATTTACTTTTAATTATCTCTACTTCTAGAGAACCATCATCATCAGAAGTAAGCACATACAATTTATCCCAAAAGCCACATAATACAAGAGTAATTAACTTCAAAACCAAATAACACACATACATGTATAGAATTTATCAAAACATACCCGTTATATCATCCTTGGTGGCGTAACATCATATATCGTCATACCAAATGCCCTACCCTCTAACGTAGTAGGGTTCTTCCTTTTCTGTCTACCTGTTGACGTAGATCCCCCAACTGCCCTAACTCCTGGATTTGACCAAACTTTCTTGTCATGACAACATTCATTCGCCCGGTGACCCTCTCTTTGATAATTCCAACAAACACTTCAAAGGACACTACAGCCTTTTATCTCATGCCCACACAATTTGTATCGAACACAACGCAAAGTCTAGAGTGTGCAAGGCCCCGGATGAAGAGATCTACACCCGCGACACCACTGCGAGTTTTGATTAGACCCACCTGATATAGGTCTACTGCGTTGATTTCCTTGTTTCTGACCAACCGCTGACGAGGATTCTCCAACTACTCCAACTCCTAATCCAAATTCAAATTTCTTTTCTACACGACATTCTCTCGCTCGATGATCTTCCTCATAACAAATCCAACATACTTTCCGAGGAAAACAACAGTCTTTCATCTCATGACCAAATTGGCCACATGTAAGACATCGCATAGTCTCGGGTGTGCAAGGTCCCGTGTGGTGAGACATACACTTTCCACACCTCGGTGCCTGTTGATTAGATACACTAAACGTAGGTCCACAATTCAAATTTCCTTGTCTCTGACTACCTTGCTCTTTTTTGCTTCTGAGTATTGTATTGTTCAATCCTGGATTTCTGTTGAGAAATCCGATCTCGGGTCATTTCGTTTTTAGCTTTCACATTCCTCTTATCCGACTCAGTTAAGATAAAAGATTGGGAGGAAGTGCTATCCCACCTTGTAGCACCCCGGTAATCCGGGAGTATAGCTCCTTGAAAAGTGACAGGATAAAAGAATGGTTGTTGCGCCACTTGTACCATAGGAGGAAACGGAACTAGCACTAAAAATGTTGTAGTCTGGGTAGTAGTAGGTGTAGAAATCTGAGTTTGAACATTTTGGGTTATTCTCTCTTGTTCCAAACAGTGAACAGTATTTCTGAGTTCTTGCATCTCACTTTTCAATTTATTAATATACCTACTCTGTTCATCTTCAAGTTCACAGCCCGAAGTACCAGTTTGATTTGTTGTATTCACCATATTAACTGCAGGAATTCCAGTCACAACATGGGTCAAAGGAGTTTCAGTAAGGGTATCTCTGTCAGTCATATCTGTATATTCACATCATCTCATAAACTTATTAGATAAACCGTTTGTACATCACAGACTAACTAACACAAAGCATCTCCAAACACTCTAATTCCCCCAAAAGAAAGTTTGAACCAACACGAGCCAAGATTTAGGAATGCAACACTCTAACTGTGCTTTGCATCGCCAAACCAAGGCTATAATACCAAACTGTAACACTATAAATTCCAAAGCCATTTTTTTAATCGCTGCGGAAGCAAATTTTAAGAATAATATAAGATACATTCTTTTACAAACATTCACAAAATACAAACATCTCAAACATTTGTTGTATTACAAACAAAATATGGCTCGTCTTTTACAAAAACAATATCAGAGCTTTTTTTTCATTCTTTCCTCTAACAGAGACTCAGCTAAACAGCTGCAAACACCAAACCTTCAAAAATGGTTTAACTGTGGGGAATTAGCATAAAGATAAGTGAGAGAAAGCTAAACCACACTAGCAAACGGCAATAATCAATACAAAATCATGTATTCACATAATCCATTAGATCGGCGGTTCGACACACAACCTACAACCAATGCATGCCAAAGCAAAGGTTTACCGATAGCCCACCGCCAATTGGCACAGTTAGATCCCCTCTGATACAACGCATGCACTAGAGAGTCTACAACTGCTCAACCGATAGCGATCAGGCCCAGCCCAATTCTACGTATAGCTGACTTCTTAAACGCAACTCGATATCATCCAGGAAGTGTGTAACGGACAAACAATTCACAAGCATAAACACAATTATCAAACATCAGACCAAACAATCTATCAATCACAATCGCATTTCATCACATCAATGATATCAATCACAATCGCATTACATCGCATCAATCATATCAATCAAACCTTTACCATCCGTGAGTTTACATCCACTCACCTCTGTTTCTCGATTGCAGCACTCAGATATCTAATATCACCGAGTTTTTGTGTTTCATGAAAACACAACAACACCGAAATCAATCTCTGGTTCATAAATATATATAAACATATATTTGTATTTCTAATTCTCATAAACAACATACTATATTCACATATAAACCAGTACGACACATGTATCAAAAACGAATAACAAACAAAAGCTTCCAATCCTGAAACCACCGGACGCATCGTGTCCAAGAGCCCGACGCGTCGTGTTGCGTACTACAAAGTCGGATCAACAAGTTGAACTAATGAAAGTCGGATCCCCAAGGTCAGACCACCAAAAGTCGGACCAAAGGTCGGACCAAACATAAGTCGCACAAATAACCGGGAACGCATCGCATCCCCTATACGGACGCGTCGCGTCGCGTCGCGCGTAATAAAATCCAGACCTGCAACTTTTCTTCTTCCAGTTTCAACAAATCCATATAAACTTATTTACAAAGCTGGAAAACGATTTCTAACACTCCTAAATTAATACAAACTTCATATAACATGTATACAAATATCAAGAACACATCAAATCCATTTAAAATCATCAAACTTACAAAACCCATTTATGAAGTATAGCTTCAAGCTTCAACAATGGTGTTCTTCTTTTTTCAAGCATAAAACTCAACATACAATTTAACAAACTATCATTAATCATGCTTATAAACCATAAGAAACACATACCAATCTTAAGCTTGAATTATCAAACACCAAATCTTCACTTTAAGATCTCAAGTTTACAAGTTTTTGAGCTTTTTTCTTCACAAAGCAAACACACACACACTTGATAACTGTCAAAATGAGGAGGTGACTCATCTATCTCATACATATCCAATAATATTTTCAACAGTACACATAGACACACACTTACACAAATCAATATGAATTAAGCATGAGGTGGTTAATCCATACCATACATGGATACATACACAATTCATTCATTTCCTTTATTTACACATACATACTTAATTAATTTCAATAACTAATTAATTATCATGAAGTATCAATTGACTAAGATCTTTTATTCACACAATAAAAATATCCAAACACACATAATTACTCACCACCGACCCGTTTACGACTAGGCCGGTTTTATAGATGTTACAACTTACAATCAAAATTAAAGCATTGTCTTAAATTAAAATATCAGAGTAATTAGTTAATTGCGAAAGAAACTGCTGTCACGCCGGAGCCTTGCCTTGTTTGCTCGAGACAATTCCGAAAATATTAATTACACATGGTTAAGCACAAACCTTAGTGAGCCAACACCATACTTGCACATTATACTAGATAGCACATATTCAGGTAGCTTAGTGCATCACATCAATATTAATTATCGCCACACAGGCGGGTAAGTGCCCAACTGCACATAGATAACTAGCGCCTAGCTGTGCATAAATAAGAAATGCCCAGCTGTGCAATTTAATGTCATAACACATATCACATAAATTCATCTTATTATAAGGAGAAAGTTTGTGACAACTGTGCCCAGCTATGCAAAAAGCTTAGTTAAGCACAAAGCCTAGTGAGCCAACACCATACATGCACATTATACCAAATAGCACGTATTCGGGTAGCAAGTGCATCACATCAATATTAATTATCGCCACACAGGCGGGTAAGTGCCCAACTTCACATAAATAACTAAAGCCTAGATGTGCATAAATAAGAAGTGCCCAGTTGTGCAATTAAATGTCACAACACATATCACATTCATTCATCTTAGCATAAGGAGAAAGTTAGTGATAAATCACCTGATCTGCAGTGCAAGTAATGGTAGTTCACAGTGTTGTATAATTAACAAGTCCGGCAGCAGGAACCTACACACGAGTCCTATTGAATTGATACGAAGTACTATCCCCACAATGTATATATATATATGTGTAAATATATATATATATATATATCTAGGACTATATAGGTTGCCAACACACACTAGCTTGAAATTCTATCAACACTTAGAAGATTCGGTCACCACCACTGAATTCGGTCGCCCACCGAATTCGGTCATCACTTGGTCAAAATCGGTCCTCTACTGAATTTGGTCATCACATTCAATCCTCTACCAAATTTGGTCACCTACCGAATTGGATCATCACATATCAGTTTCCGGTCAATGACTGAATTCGGTCATTACTTAGAAAAAGTTGGTCCAGCACCGAATTCCGTCACCTACTGAATTTGGTCGACACCAAGTTCTTGATTTTCAAACCCAGATTTTCCAAAACACAATTTCCCATTTGGGGATGATTCATAACATCTACTAAGAGTATTCTACAAGTTTAAATGACATAATATCAAGCATTGAGGTCTCTAAGCCTTATGTCGTTCTCAATTGAGTTCTAAGACATACATCCAAAATGTGACTCAAAACCTATTCAAAACTGAACCAATTGATGAAATTCCAAATTCTATGGATTTCTAGCATCATCCAAGCACATCCCACTTATTTAATTTGATAAGTATCTAATTTTGAATGTTAAAAACCCCATCCCAGCTATCGGCTGGTTCCAACTCAAGAACACCCCCAAAACCCTCATAAATCATGGTATTTTCACCAAGAAATCAATTATTGTAGTGTAAATATTACATACCTGTAGATTCTAAAACAATTTGAAGCAATTGATGAAGCTTAGCTTGAGTTTTCTCTCCTTCTTCTCAGCAGTCCACAAGGCATAAACACACATTCTTCACAATGCAACAGTAGAATGAGTCCTCTTTGGGGGCTATGCCCTAATAGGGTATATATACCCTTCCCTTGGGCTTCAAGCCCAAGTGAACTAACTCCATCATAAGCCCCATTACACTCTTTATTAAATTTAATAACCATTAGGCCCAAAAGTAATAAGTCTAATTAAATCCTCATGCGTGTATTTCTAGTGAATTTCTTTTTTAGCTGCAATAATATTATACGTAATACAGTTTTGGGAACGGGTATTACAACCCTTTCCACTAAGATACGACTTCGTCCTCGAAGTCACTTCTCGAACAAACCGGGGTAGTATTTCCTCATTTCTGTCTCTGGTTCCCAAGTCCACTCCGACCCCTTGTGATGTTCCCACTTAACCTTAATCATCCCAATCTCTTTGTTTCATAGCACTTTATTCTTATGGTCAAAAATAACAACAGGTCTTTCTATGTAATTCAGCTTCTCGTCGACTTTGATATCATGAAAGGGCACAAAAGTATACTCATTCGCTAGACACTTCCTCAAATATGACAAGTGCAAAGTGCTATGGATCCTTAATAATTCCTCAAGTAATTCTAACCGATACGCCACCTTGTCTACTCGTGCGACGACCTTGAACGGGCCTACAAACCTACGGTTTAGCTTACCACGCTACCTGAATCGAATAATCCCATTCAATAGCGATACCTTGAGTAGTATATGATTTCCTAACTGAAATGCTAGATTAGAGCATCTCTTGTCGGCGTAGCTCTTCTGTAGACTCTACGTAGATCGTAGTCTTTCACGAATCCTTTGTATTTTTTCCATCATTTTTTGAACCACTTCAGTAAACCCCAGCTCACGTTGTCCGACCTCACCCCAGCAAATAGAGGTTCTACACCGCCTCTATTAGACTTATATTTGTATGCTTTGAGTTTGTATTTTGATTGTAAAAGTAAAGTGTAATTCGGTTGTGTGTCAACCGATAATGTGTGACCTATCTCTCATATTGTGCTTTAGTAGAAAAGTGTGTTTACACTCTTTTGTGTGTGTGTGTGTGTGTGTTGATAGAAAACGAAGTTTTTCAGTCTAGATCTTCATATTTCATCTTACTTCTAATCAAAGGGACATTCAGTTGGTATCAAATCCAATCCTTAATTGAATTGGTTCGTATCTTGTTGAATTGACCTAGTTCTTTGCTGAAAATTGAGTTTTATGTGGGTTCTTCATAAAACCGTAGGCTGTTCTTCGAGATTTTCAAATTTTGATCGAGAAATCATTCTTTTTGTTGGTGTTATGGGTTCATCTGTGTGCGAAAACCTTTTGCGAATTATTCTAGATTGATTTCACTCGATTTGGAAATCATTTGACTAGTCAATTGTCAGATCTAAGCATTTTTAGCATTCTTCGGGTTATTCGGGAAAAATTTTAAATTCATCTTGATTTGATCTGGTTTTTATAAGAAAATGGATTAGGAGTTATTTATAATCGTAGGCGAATCGATTGGGATTGAATTAACTTTATTTTAGAAAAACTTTGTTATGTGTTCATCAATAGTAAGAACACCCAAGTTCTTACTTTGAAGCTTCAAAGAACTTGGCACTTGGAAAATTCTAGTCAAAACTACCAAATTCGGTCATCAACCGATTTCAGTCATTGAAGAATAGTTTAACCGAAATTTGAAATTCCAAGTAGAACAAAGTGTCACCTGAATTCTAAGTTCAACCGATATCTGTCATTTCAAAATCCAAATTCAACCGACTTTGAACAACCAAGTTCCAACTGATTTCTGTCACTTATAGAAATCAAAATCTCCAGTCCAACCTAAATCCATGTTTAAACAGAAATCACAACAACCAGTTCTAGAACAGAATCCAGTCACTTGAACCAAACCAATTTTCAATCAACCGAATTCGGTTCTGTTAATCAAACACCTGAATCAGATTTACATAAGATCTAACCGATTTCTAATTCTTTGACCCGATATCGGTCAAACATCCAAATTCGGTCAATATTCAACCAAATTTCAAACCCGATAAACAAAATTTCTTGAATTCGTTTATCAACCAAATTCTGATCTTACTTAACCGATTTTTAAACCCAATCTTGAAAACAATAAGGACACCGGATTTCTGTCACATATTACCCGAATTTGAACTCAATTTTCACCCAATAAGGATCAACCGAGTTCCGGTTAAATTTTCAACCCGGTATATAAACCAAATCCGGTTAACTCAGAACCGAATTTGACAACCGATTTTCAATACAACCAATTCAATCAAAGGAAGATCATTCACAAGAAGTAAAGATGTTTAATGAAATACTTACTTTTGGTAGGAATACCAAATCTCCTATCTAGTATCGTGGCGAATACAATGTCTGGAAAGGCAGATTCATGGACTTTATTGTAACACCCTGAATTTTAGCACAAATTTAAACTTTTTAAATTTAAACAAAAACAACATTGTTTTGATATTAGTTTACATCAACATGCGGAAGCTGTGTCGGATATACAAA
>JAUEJL010112630.1:0-12410 GCA_032274825.1 Drosophyllum lusitanicum | reverse complement strand
TTATTCGGTTTTTCACCATCCCCGTCCCCGTCCCCGTTTAGCATCCCCGAAACCGCCCCGTTTAACTCGGTTTTCGGCTTTCCCCGTCGGGTTCGATTTTTTTTTACCATCCCTACGGATTATGGATGCTTTTTCTATTTTGCATCACAACAATCCCATCTTATGATATATGTTTTCATTCTTCATGTTACGTTAATTATTAAACAAACATATATATTCTTAGGGAATATTTAATTTATTTATCTAATTTTCCTAAAAAATGGAGAGTCACTAAATGTATTATCATTAGAATAAATTCTTTTATTTTTATTTTGAGGGAGAATTAATATATATTCTTCCATGAAGAATGTTTGAATAAAATTTTTAGGAGATTCTAGTTTGTTACACAATCATAGATTAAAGAATCCTTTTAAAAAAAATGATAAGGTATACTTCTTTAAAAGATATTAAATCGTACCTTAATAAATTTTTTTAACAGATTCTAGCTTGTTATCAATGACCAATAAAAAATTCTTTTCAAGTTTTGGAGTTGGTATTGCTTCACTCACTCTGTCACTGACACAATCACAATATCTTACCGTTAGTTTTTTTCAAATCATACTGATGATTATACATTTGACCGTACCCGATACCCCATCTTATCAAAGTAGCACACCAAATTTTTTAAAATTGTTTTAACAAAAAATTAAACAAGAAAAAAAAATACCCACATACATGGGACAGGAAACCACGAACAATTGGTGACACAAAATCTCAATAACTTACCAAATCAACGATGAACAAGAACAGCAAACAGCGACGAACAAGAAATTGATTCTGGTGACTGAAACTATCGGCGATTCTTACCAGTCAACAGTCGGCGATTTTGAGACAATCAACACAAGATACAACCATCGACACGAAATCAGGCACGAAGACACTGTGAGGTTGAGGATGCTCGATATCTCTCACGCCTTATTAATTAGTGTAACTTAAGGAAGATTAAACACTGCTTAATTAAGGTATGTGCGGCTTTTTAGTACTTTTCTATAACCACCGATGATTCAATTCCATGTTAATTACACTTCTTAGTTCTTACTTATTACACGTACTGTTAATATTTTATAGTTTATATATGAAACGCCCCATCACATGCATAATGAGTTTGTGAAAACAAATATTAAAGTTGTGGTAAATTAGAAACCCAAAATCACCGTGCGTACGTTCAACAAAGAAAGAACACGCAGGAGCGTAGAAGGTGCGATTACACAGGCCTAGCTCACGTTTTAGAGGGAGCTCAAATATTTATATACATATTAAATATATTATATATAGATATAGATATAATGTTATAATTTCTTAAAGTTCACTTAATAAAATAGAAATACTAAGAAGCAAATATTTAAAATAATTATTCTATAAGCCCTGAAAATATATATTAGGGATTTGATGACAAATCGGGTTGAACCGCACTTAAGTATAATTAATGGACGATTAGATCTTGATGCAAATGAACTTTATATGGAGGTGAAACTGCTTCACACGTTTTTACCCGGTGAAACTATCAAACTTAATGATGTGTTAAAATATCTTAAACAAGTCGATCGTTTTCTTAATGCAATTATTGCATATAGAGTCTTGTTGACTATTCCAATAACGTTAACATCTGCATACACAAATTTATCGAAAACTTAAGTTGTTAGATGTCTTATTTATTATCCAGAATGTCAAAAGAAAGACTTAATGGATAAAAAACAATAGTTATTAAGAACGATATCTTGGAGGAAGTTGATTATGAAAAATTGATCCATAACTTTGCTTCTAATAATGCTAGGAGAACTTTACGATTCCTATAACTATGTAGGATAAATTATTTATATTACCGTTTTTTGTTTTAATTATTAATATAACATATATATATGTGTGTGTAAAAGAAGCTCATTTTTCTCTCTTCACATATAGCCTACAAAATTTACGGGACGTATCTGACAACGCGTATTTGTTTTTATGGAAGAATATATATACGTAACCGGGGTCTAGCTAATTTAAGAAGTATGAATGAGTTGTTTCGGTGTTATACGCGTGAGAAAATAGATCAAATTGAATTAAGCTTACTAGTTTTTAGTATGTTTCAAAATCAGATTAATTGCCAACTTTTTCAGTATATATAGTATTAATTAATTAATTAATTAAATTAGTTCATGATCAGCTAGTAACCAATGTGTTCATAATAACTAGAAAGAGCGACTTGTTATTTTTCTCATTGGCTAACTTGAGATATTCGCTCAGTCTCCTCCTTTAAGCTATGGACATATATAGCAACCTGAATCTGTCACCTAATAACTTCCTATTATCCCCATCATTATATATATTGATACAATTGTTGTAAAAATCAAAATTGTAACATCTTGAACTTAAAACTTTAAAAAGAACACGTTAGAAGATTACAGATAACAGAAAATAAAGAAACACTAAGAATTAAAGTGGTTCGGTCGTCAGGATTTTTTTTTTGAAAAGCAAAAAGAGCGCACTAGAAAGAAAGCTTCGACATTGTCATCATCCTCTCCTAGCGAACTCGATATTTTATTAATAGCAACATAGCAAGATGCTAGAAAAAAAGCACAAGAGACTAAATACAAGCTAAATTAGACCTAAACAATACTCTTCTATTACACCCAATCCAAGACAATAAAGCATCAAATTACAATCCAACCAAGACATCCCAAAATAAACCTACAAAAGTTAGCTAGTGCTGGCCAGAAGCATCTTCAATGAACACTCCCATTGGATTAGAAATCCAGTTTTCCCAAGAAATTTTAAATCGAGAGCATCTATTCATGAACAAAAGCGCGGATAATCTTTGTAAAGCCGGAAAAAGGTCCTCTTCCAAGAACTTTTGACTATCTTCCTCTGTATCAAAGACAACCTTATTCCTCTTCCAGATAATTTTAAATCGGTCGTCAGGATTACGACCTACGTCCACAGACAGGAACCAAACACTTCATTATTAACCGAAAGTGTTTAAATTTACATATGACTCAACCCTTAGCTTAATATTTATAATAAAAACAATAAACCCTAATTATAATATATATAATATATGGGCCGCCGTACAAGATATTCACCAAAAACAATTTGGATTGGCTTCAAACTACTCCACGCCGTGAAGTATGTGCACACGGCGTGCACCCCTCAAAAACTCATAACCCTATTCTCGATCTCCTCCTTGTAGTGTACCGTTGCTCCATACCGAGCTCCCATAGTCAGTTTCTAATTTCATTATTCAAGCTAATTTAAGTCGCATCCTAAAAGTTATCCCACACACATACATTGGTCCCATCAGCAAAGGTGGGGTGATATATGAGTGGTTTGGGTTATCACACGATCAACCAATGCCAAATCAAAAATTTTCTCAATATTGATTACTTTGAAATCTAGGATACACACGCTTCTTTAAAATCAAAATTACACACAAAAGAAACAAAAAAACCATCAAGACCCGACTTACATCGATGAACCGATCGATCACGCCACATGACCCTTAACCTATTCATACATAAATATTAATATCTTTCTTGCTTTGATTAACTTAACATCAAAACACATGGCGCTACAACATAATCCTATATAAAATAAAACAATATATTTTGTTAAATTCATAATAAAATCTAAAATGAATATTCTAATAGACAATTTATATATCCATCCTTTCAAACCCCTAGAGGCCAGATTCTTTAGTATTCAAACCAGGACTTTGAACTCTTTCCAATTTTGGCAACCCCTTAAGGATACAATCAATTAACAAATTATATAATAATCCAAATATTTCATAATTCATTGTCTATTAATTGTTAATTTACACAAATAGCCATACCACTACTACTAAACTACATTTATTTAGTTCCAAATTAAAATACCCATTTCATAATGTTAAACAAACCCGAAGATAATATAATTAAATTTTTATAGAATATTAAATGCATTAGCATCGTTGCAGTCTTTTGAATCTTTAAATGGATACAAAATACGAGAACCACTAAAATTGCTTATATTGAACTTAATTACCCATTCTTTAAATGATCATTAATCAAACTTTTTTCAAATTATATATATATATATATATATATATATACTAGCATGATACCCGCGCAATGCGGCGACAACAAATAATTTCTACTCGTTAACATATCCGTTTTCAAGACATAGGAAGTATATTATTTATGTAATAAGGTGATAATGAATAATTTTCGTTTGATTACATGTCTATTTTCTTTATTTTTTTTCAATTTTCTTTACTTTTTTGTTCTCCATAATTGAAAAAAAAAAAGGTTATGAAAATATTTTTTAATAATTAAGTTAATTTGTATTTGCTTTCTTTATCTTTTTTCAAATTCCTTTACTTTTTTGTTCTCCATATTTGAAAAAAAAGGTTATGAAAATATTTTTTAATAATTAAGTTAATTTGTATTTGCTTTGACTTTCAAAAAAATTGTATTGACTTTGATTTTCTTAAATATGTAAAGTTTAGTTATTAAAATAGAATATAAGAATCTTATTAACTATATCTAATAGTTACTCAATTTAGTTTATATGAGGGGTAATTTAGTAATTTCAAAACACTTAAAATTTAAGAGTTTAAGAAAAATGTTAAATGCTTTATAATATAGTATATATATATATATATTGGATCAACATAGTCCCTAGTCTTATCCATAGTACCTAAAGTCCAATTATAGACCAATAGATTTATTAGATCAATAGTCAAATTCTAATAATGACATTAATGTAATTAATTAATCAATAAAATTTAATTATAGAATAAAGGGTATTAAGTGAATATTGGATTTAACATTTAATCCCCACCCCCAAATACACATTCTTTCCTTTTTTTTTCCCTGTCTCCGTCCAGCCGAAAATGATATAAAAACAAGGTTCAAAAAGATAAGAATAACCGCATGTAACATAGACTCCTTCCAAATAAAAATGATAACAATATACAACATTTAAAATGATAACAATATCCAGATAAAAATGATAACAATAGATTTCTTCCAGATGAAAAAGATGACTAAAATTCTGGCACAACACGACGACAATGATGACCAAAATGCACCCTATATGAAAATGATGATCAAAATGCAACCCAGATGAAAATGATGATCAAAATGCAACCAGATGAAAATTATGACAAAAAATGCAAGCCAAATGAAGATGATAACCAAAATGTAACGTAGATGAAAAGGATAACCAAAATGCTACATCATTTTCATCTGGGTTGCATTTTGGTCATCATTCTCATCTGCGTTACATTTTCGTTATCATCTTCATATTGGTTGCATTTTGTTCATCATTTTCATCTAGGTTACATTTTGGTTATCATTTTCATCTGAGTTGCATTTTTAAAATAAAATTTTAGAAATATGGGAAGAGTTGTCTTGATTGAAAAAGGATTAAAAAATAAGTAGATTGGTATAATTTTTTTGCTCAAATTCTCAAAATTGGATTAGTTAAGGTAATTTGAAAGTTTAAGGGGTAATATATATATTTTTTTAATGGAAATTGGAGAAATGGAAGTCTAGAGGCGTGTGGGTTAACCTTTAATTTGTCAATTCCCATTTTACCCTTTTAAATGATTGGCTGAAATATGGACTTTAGGTTCTTTTGTTTAAGGGTGATTTTATATAGAATCTTACCCTATATATATACATATATATACACATATATATAGAAATGTTCATTTAAGAACCTAAATAAATATGAGAAAGAGAGACCAAATCTCAACCTTTAAACTTAGATTAATCCAATGGTTTAAATTAAAACAGAGTTGATAAGTAAAGAGAGTAGATAAGTAATTGTCATTTATGAACAATATTTGTCTAGTGTCATTCTCCTCATGTTTTCACAGTCCATACCCACCTAGGGGGTGTTTAGTAAAGAGAAAAGAAATGGCGAGAATTGGTTTTCTTTTGTTTGAAAGAAATGGTTATAGTTTTGGGAGGAGAAATTGTTTCTCCACCCATTTTTATTTCTCCCCTTCTTTTGTATTTTAATTTCTCTTCAAATTGTGAAGAAATGATAGCCGATGTCTACTCATCATCGTTATGTCCGGTTGCGCTGTGTTTCCGGCGTTCTACTCATCATCATAGACATCCGGCAAGGCGGCCAACGCCGCAACCGCCGTCCGGCGACCTGAGCCACCATTTCTCCGTTTTATTTATTTGATGATACCAAACAAGGGAATCAATTTCAATTCTCCTCTGTTTTCATTTCCATTTCTCCCAATTTCTTTTCTCTCTACCAAACATCCCCTAGTCTCTGCATCATCTCTCTCGATATACACCTAGATGGCCTGATCCATATTGGCCTATTTTGCTCTTCCATCGCCATCGACATTCGTCAGCATCTACATTATTTACCGCCACCGCAACCTCCATGGACCTCCATCTGGATAGTGATCTGGAGAAGATGGTAGATCACTTTCATCAAATGCACAAATTGTTTTGTTCTCGTCTTGTAATATCATATTGTGTAATATTACACACATACATCATGTTGCGTATCTTTTATCTAGACCACGTTCGTGCCGGATTTCACAATATTTGCCAACGCGCTTTAACGACACAAGTGCTCTTTCAACGTCATTCCTTGCCGACCCTCTTTCACCTTTTTGAACTCTTTACTCTTCTCATCTTGTGGACATTGAAACGATTTGACAAATGTTTCCAATTCTGAATATATCCTATCTGCAAGATAAAAGTCATATTTGTACATAAACTCGTTCACTACAAAAGGACATACAGATGCTTTTCCACTTAATACGTAGTTGAATATCAGAGTTCGATTGAGAACATTAATATCATTGTTCGAATTGGCGACTCCAAAAAAAATGCGTTCCAAATCCATAGATCTTGGGATGCAACCGCTTCAAGCATAAGAGTCACGTGTTCTGATCACCCTGCTGTATTGCCCATCCCATGCTACCCAGAATTTTGACAAAGCCCAACGAGTGCAATCAATACTTCCTAACATCCATGTGAACCTATGTTTGGATTCATGATGCTCGTATAACTGTTGCATGTCAAAGAAGATAGGGCTCCTTGCTATATACTTTAATCACTCATTTACAAAACTTTTGTAACACTTGACGTGAGGTTAATTCGGACATATGTAGGTACTCCTCAAGTCAATTGGACACGGTTCCATAAGCTAATTAACGTATTGCGGAAGTACAATTCTGTAGCAGAGTAAAACCTTTCTGACTCGCGCATCCCATTTTTGTAAAAAATACGAGGTTGCGTTTTGTAAGTCATCCATGATTTGCAAAACAATTCCTTGGACAAAACTTAGAGGGTTAAAAACTTAACTAAACTTAGATGGTTAAACCAACCTTTTTAAAAACTTAACAAAACTTATAGGGTTAAACCAACCTTTTTAAAATATAAGGGTTAAATCATTTGAAAAAAAAACTTGTTAACAAAAAAAAAAGGTCAATAATGGTTTAACCATCAAAGTTTTACTTCAGTTTCGGTTTAATCATCAAAGTTTTTTTTCAAATAGTTTTACCATAAAGTTTGAATTTATAATTATTTAATCCTCAAAGTTACACCTTCTTTTTGGTTTAAACCTTAAAGTTTTTTCCCAAATGATTTAACCCTTAAATTTTTGTTAAAAAATGATTTAACCCTCTAAGTTTTGTGAACTTTTCAATAAAAAGTAAAATGCATAATAAGAACTTTGATGGTTAAACCGAAATTGAACGAAAACTTTGATGGTTAAACCATAATTCACCCAAAAAAAATGTATAACTTTGAAGATTAAATTATATCAAATTCAAACTTTATTGTAAAATAGAAGGTGTAACAAGGTAGTGTTTGTTTTCATTACTGAGGTCCATGTATGAATGTCGAGCCTTCACCGATGGTAGTCCCTTTCCTCTAAACGTCTATTGCAATCACATGCAATTTACTCATTTTCTTTTAGGTCCAACATATTATTATTTATTTATTTATACAGAAAATAGATATATAATTGTTTGGTGAGTTAATTTTTTAGAGTATGGGGAGTAGCGGGTTTAAGACATGGTTGATGACGGCTATATTGTAGTGAGGGCATTATTCACACCACCACGTAGTGGTGGTAACTTTGGGTGGAGAATACCATGCGAGAATGGGATCCTTGTTGAGAGGGAGGTCGACTTCTTCTTTTTATTGGTAAGTTAAGTAGTGGATGAGTCCTTGAATTTAGTATGTTGGAAAGTGGTAGGTGATCACACCACTATTAAGTTGTGGGTTAAGTGATGTAAGTGAAAACTTAACGTGATAATGTGGTGCGAAATGACCACTCCCCACACTGTAAGAGCATTTACGGTAGTTACATCCGTACTATACCATCAATTTACTCAGTGATCAAACTTTATTAAACAAATAAAAAAGGAAATGGAAAAAAATTCACCACGCGAGAAAGTTAACAAATAGTTATTGACGCAGAAGTGGGATATAATGAAGATTGAATTGAAGGGATTGGAAAAGGCCCATAAAAAACGAGTTAAATTTAATCATTTTAGGCCCAATTGAGACTTAGTATTTTTTTTTATTATTTAATTGTTAGAGAAAGGTTTGAAGTATGCAAGTGAGCTGCAATTTAATGATTCTGTTAGTTATTTGAATAAAATTTTACCGTTTAATTTTTTTTACCATAAACATAAAAATTAACTTTTTATTAATTCAATTTATTTTAGTGCAATAACAAAATGAAAGCGAAAAATCATATTACCAATAGTTTCGTTTAGGCATGGCAACTCGGGTCGTATTTGTGTTAAATAGCTCATGTCGACCATTTTCGTGTCATTCTTGTGTAGACCCATTGTCGACTCAATTTAGTTTCCTGTCCAGTTCTATTAGTATCACTTAATTTGTGTTCGGTTCGGGTCGTGTTTTCGTGTTGACCCATATTTAAGAGAAAAAACGAGTTTTGTTTTTGTTCAAAAAAAACTTGAGTTTTGGGTCTGGTTATGTATCAATTTATATTGCCGGAAAAAATTTCATGTAGAACTTTCATATTAATTTTACTAAACTTTTGAAATGCCGCCAGTTTTGTGATCGTAAATCGTAGCCGTCAATATTCAAGAAAATCATTTTACGAATAATTTGTTAATAAGTTTTAAGATAAATGACTTTTTTGTTTTTTATTGTTATTGTTGAAAGTCGTGTTAAATAGGTCAAATACGGGTTACTGTGTTATTGCCGTGTTCGTGTCGACCATTTTCGTGTCAATTTCTTATTGTGTTTGTATCAATCTAAGTCGTGTTCGGTTTGAATTGAGTTTCGTGTCGTGTAAGAATTTACGAGCATTAGTTTCATTTAGAACTTTAAAGAACAAGCAAAATTTTTAGCATACACTTTTCTCATATATATGATATTATAATTTATAACTTAAATGATCATTTACACCTTGGAGAACAAATATTACAAGTGCAAAACCAAACCAACATAATTGTTCTTCAAAAGCCACATGCATCTTAACAATTGTAGCGTACTTATTCAAAAAATCAAATGTAAAATCTGGAATTAAATCAATAACAAATTGAAATGATCGAGATCAAATGCTTGTTAGTTAGCACGTGTGCAATCGATCCTGATCTCACCCTGCTTACCGGTCAAAACCCCAACTCGACCGAGCTTGGTAATAGCGGTCACAAAAGCTTGGTTAAAGGCAGCATTGCTAGACGCAAATTGGTTTACTGTTGGCCTTGATCGGGTGTCCGTGAACAAGATTTGATCAGATACAAACAAACCTTTTCCTTGTTGGAGGTTCTTGAAATACGCATTGTCGAAAGTTTGAGGGGTAGTGGGGTCCATGTTAATCGCAATCCTAGGATCGACATTCAGCGGACACATTTGTCTTAACTGGAGAGCGTACTGTCGATTTAGGGTTGGATCTATTCCTTTCTTTGAATAAATTCGCGATGAAAATTTGCCACAATGAGAGAATCCAAGTGTATGTGCACCTATATATGAAACAATTAAACACAATTAAATTAAAACCTATTTTTAAAGGGTATATGATGTATGTTTATAATAGCACCCAACTTAGGTGTTTCCATGCTCATATACCTTCTTAATGACGGATATATGTCAATTGTCAGCTACTTATAAGTTAAATTATGTACCTGAAAGTGCAATCATATCAGTTTGAGATAGACCATGCTTAGCAAACATGGTATTTAGTTGGTCCAACTTGAAACCGGGTTGTGGAAGACTGTGTTGAACACTTGCAATTGTAGAAATTCTCCCATCTCTCCTTCCCAATTCTACACTGTATGATGGCCCACCTGACTGTTTTTTATTTAAACAAACAAATACATAAATAATAAATAAAACCAAAAAATATGTTACAAAATAATGAAATATCAATATGTACGTACAAGAGATCTTTTATATTCCTAAAGAATGAGTGGGTTTATTTTATATAAAAATCAAGAATCCCTTTAAAAACCGTACCAAGGCAACGACATCTCTAGTGGCAAGAGCCAATATATCTGCACAAGAAACTTTATTCCGGCAGCCGGGGTTGCTGTCAACGGCAGCCTTGGCTTTGATGACGGTGTCAAATCCATCTCCGGCGAGTGAAATGTCGTCGGGATGGTCCTTCTCGGCATTTGCATTTGCCAAAAGAACCGAAGCATCACATCCCTGTATATATATAATTAGCATACAATAATTTGTTTTATTTAATTATTTAATAAATTAAAAAAAGAAATGTAAAAACGAGACAAACCCGAACGAAACAGTCGTGAAAAAAAAGTCGGAGAGTGCCCGGAACCGTGACGAAAGTCTGCTGAAATTTCTTGGTAACAGCTGCTCGAACTATCGATTCGACATTTGGGCAAGTGTTTTGATAGAAATTTTGTCTAAGTTGAGCATAAGATGAAGCAATAAACAAAGAGAGGAACAAGAAGCATAGCATTTGCTTCTTCATCTTGCTTGATTTCCTTTTCTCTTTGTTATAAGATTGAGGATGGATGATGATGTTTATATATATATATAGTTACATATATTATTGTATATATAATATGGTCCTTGACTTACTCATACACACTTATTTTTATTCATCGCTTTATTCCACAATGATATAAGTTTATCCTAATTAATATTGATTAATTAATTATCCATGGTTTTTAATTAGTCAACCAGAATCTGTATATACAGATATATATATATATATATATATATATATATATAATTTATATAATATTTGTATTAGTTTTGGGAGATAGCTGGTATGGCATGTTACTTTACTGTGTGTTATATGCATAATGCATTGAAATTGCATTGTTTATTACCTAGCGCGAATTTCAGAAGTGTATTGTTATTGGGGTTACCTATAGTCATGGGTTAAGTCTTGCTGTGAATAAAAGGTGTAGATTTAAGAGTAGATTAATGTATGCATTTGTTTTAGTGTGCAAAAAAAAAGATTATGTGTTTTTAATAAGGAAATAAGATATATACTTTTAAAAAGCAAATATCTTAGACGTTTCTATAATCACAAACAGTTTAAATGACTTAACTAATAAAAGGATCAAATACGACCTTACAAGGATTTCGTTAGTTCTATCTATAAGGGTATTTATGTAATATTTTAGACATTAAAATTTGATTTCTAAAATTACATTTTCCTGCTGTCGTGAGTGGTAAGTAATTGATTTTTAACTTTTTCCGACCACTGAAAAAGATATTTACAAATTAAAATTAAAATTGTTTAAAAAATGTGACATTTCATCTAATTGCAATCCCAAACACCCAATGGCCCTATGTATTAGTATTTACTTGATATTTATTTTAGAAGCTATATAATGTTCGTCTTCAAACTCCTTCCCTTTTTTCCTTTTTGACATTTGTGCATCTTAATAATAAAAGGTATAATACCTATAAGAGAAAGAGAGTTTTAAAAAATTTGACTAAAATTTATTAAGGATATAAATTAAGTTTGTATATATTAAAAAAAACTGTTTTAGATAAAAGGAGACTAATTAAAAGGTGTTAAATAATATAAGACTCAAATGGTGATGAAAAGGTGGATACAAAAAAGCATTTTACTTTGTATTGATAATATATATTTTATTCAATATGAGGATATGATGGTTGGCATGAAAGTGAAAGAGTAGACTTAGGCTGGACGTTGATTGATAAACTCATGTGAAACAATTTTTATATTTAAGATTGAGGTTGAGTTATGTACAATTTGCTACATATTATACTTATATTTAAGATTAAGTAGTAGTTGGAAGCATTTTATTAAAACAATAATATAAAACTTTAATAAAGTTATAATATATAAACAAGTTATAATATAGACCTGAATTCTATTATTTGGTTTTTTGTTTTTGTTTCTTTTTTTTTTTTTGTTCTCCTAGTAGGCCTATTGCAGAGTAG
>JAUEJL010112619.1:0-12412 GCA_032274825.1 Drosophyllum lusitanicum | reverse complement strand
TTAGAGAAATCATCTAATTTCGGTAACTGCCTAAAATAAGAAATTAGGGCCGGCTGCCTCTAATGTGTAGCAGAAGCTTCCATCTCAACAAAACTTTTGGTAGATCCCATGACAATTTTGTAGAATATGAAATGTTGGTCGTAGCAAAGTGAATATTTATTCATTTCCTAATATACGGGACGGAATTTTTTACTTTTATTTCTGCAATATTGAAAGATATTATCATAGTAGAATTTTCTTTTCTAGAAATATTAGAAAATACTTTAAAGGGTTTGTATTCTTATTGTTATTCAAGAACAAAAGTGTACTTAGATTAGTGAGCACTATCTTATTGCAAAGATCCTTACAATAAATTTCACTTGTGGGCCCAAGCAGGTTTTACAGAGGAGGCAGGGTATGATTTCTGGTGGACTAACAATAAAGGAGTTAAATGACTTGCTTGATCGCTTGGCTTCAAGTGAAAATAGGTATGTTGATGTCGTATCATTACTAAAAAATGTGTATATAAATATCAGAATAACAAGGCTGTACCTATTTGTTACTTCTTCAATCTTCTTTTTTAATAGTTCCTCTTTTCCTCATTTTTTTGTTTCTCGTTTTAATTTATCTTTTACAACAGAGCAGAGAAGACTTCTGTTCTTTCTGATCTGATCAAGGAAACAAATGCTCAAGAAATGAAATGGATAGTTATGATTATCCTTAAAGGTTTGGTATTTATTTCTTGTTTATTATTTTGTAGAGCTGGACTACTTTCTGGTTTTAACCTTTTTATTCCAATTTCCTTTAAGATCTCAAGTTGGGAATCAGTGAAAAAAGCATCTTCCATGAATTCCACCCTGATGCTGAAGACTTGTTCAATGTCACATGTGACCTAAAACTAGTTTGTGAAAGGTTGAGGGATAGACATCAAAGGCACAAGCGTCAGGTATAATTCAGACCTTGAGCTATTTTTTTTTTTCATTTTGTATATAGAATTTTTTTTATTGAGCTCCAAGCACCATGATATAAAACTTTTCTCATTTTCAGCATGTCGTATCTGGTCTAATTTTTAGTTGCAGTCATTCTCCAACTAGTAGTACACACACCCTACATATACCTTTGTGCATGGGACTTGAACCTTGGTTGAGTGGCACCTCATTGCACCTTGGTATTGCTAGGCCAAATGCCTTTTGGTAGAGCATTTTTACTAAGTATTTTTTTGTATATTAATAATAGTAGTAGCTACATTTGTTTAAAACTACAAAATGGAATAAGATAAGGTGGTACATCAGTTTTTAATCTATTGAAGTTAGATTCATTTAAGAGTATAATGCAAATTTCATCTAGATTCAACATAGTTAATACATTTTCTTAGTTAAATATATTCAGAACTTAATAGATATGATGGTCTTAAATACTTTCCTAAGTTAAATACAAAAGTTGTTTCTTTCTTGTATGGTGTGACCATGCATATTTTTCTGTTTTCAGGATATAGAGGTTGGAAAAGCTGTACGACCTCAATTGGCTTTAAGAGTCGCAAATGCAGCTAGTGCATGGAAAAAGGTATACACTCTTGCCTTTTAGATTATTCTGCTGAAAATTGCATCGTTTAACCTACTGCCTTTTATTTAAAGATTTTATATACAACATATTTCCCCCACCCCACCCCGTTTTGTTTTTGCTCAAGCCTTTTATTTCTCTCTTTTTACAGCTTCATGGAAAGGAAGTTGTCATTGAGTGCAAATTTGATGGTGACCGAATCCAAATACATAAGAATGGAGAAGAGATACACTTCTTTTCGAGGTACACATCCATTGAAAATGAATTATTATCTAATGTGCGTTTCCTTTCATTTTATACATTGTTAATTTCTTGGATCTCTCTTTTGTCACTGTCTACGTTATCCTTTGTAATAAACTATATAAAGCTGCAAAGCTTTCGGTTACTTCAAATAAAAGAAGTTAATTTGGAACATCAGACCTTGAAGTTCTGGTGCTTTGCTAAACAATCATTTTATATATAAGCTTTTGTTCCTCTTTGTGTTCTCTGTTTTTGGTTAAACAAAATGCATAGTAGTCTCGTGAAATTTCTTGTTGCAGGAATTTTCTTGATCATCCGGAATATATTCATGGAATGTCGAATATTATTATGCAAAATGTTCTTGTTGACAGGTAAATGTAGCTATTATGACGTAAGATATATCCGACTACATATGTTCTAATTTTTGTTACCAGATCAAATATAATGTTGTATCTAAGGATTTTTCCAAACCCTACTTTTAGGTGTATACTTGACGGCGAAATGTTAGTTTGGGACTCATCAAATAATCGATTTGCTGAATTTGGTTCAAACCAGGAAATAGGTTTTAATTTCCCTCTTTTTTAAATCTTTGTGTTAGGTTGCATATTTTATTCATATTCTTAATTTTTTTTATAAAAATATACAGCCAAGGCAGCAAAGGAGGGACTTGCTAGTGAGCGTCAGGTTATCTCCTACAACATTTGATTTGTTTGATGTTCCCTGAAAGAAAATGCTTATTTTTTCTTTTTTTTTTTCCTTCTTTTTTCTAATGCAGTTATGCTGTATCCTTCCCTTGAACCTGAATTCTATTTACTTCCTTTGAATATGTTGAACTTTGACTCTGGTAACTTTTAGATGTTGCATTTGATATTCTATATGATGGAGACACAAGTGTTATCCATCAAAGTCTAAAGGAACGACATGAACTACTAAAAAAAGTTGTGAAACCAGTCAAAGGTCGTCTGGAGATCTTGGTTCCTGATGGTGGTCTTAATGTTCATACTAGTGCCGGTAATTTTTAATCTATTTAATATTCTTTGTAAAGCATCAAAAAGTATCTGCTGCACGTGGCAGCATTGCTTGACATTTCATTCTTTCACTAATAAAACTGGCATGCAGGGGAACCTTGTTGGTCACGTGTTGCTCATAATGTAGATGATGTTGAGACATTTTTCAAACGGACCATTGAGAACAGGTTATTTGACTTATTTCACTTTTTCATTGTCCAGTTTAAGCCACATGCAATGTTATATCATAAGAGAAGAACTATTTTCCTACTGTAATAGCATTTAATATGCATAATATGATCAATTATATATACGTGTAAACACAGAGATGAAGGAATTGTTTTGAAAGACCTTGGCTCCAAATGGGAACCTAGTGATCGCAGTGGCAAGTGGTTAAAGTTGAAACCTGAATACATTAGAGCTGGATCTGATTTGGATGTTCTCATTATAGGTTTCTAGTGTTCCCCTGTTTTCTTTATTATGTTAAATGGTTGTATGTTATGGTTATATTCAAGTATTTTTTTTAGGTGGATATTATGGCTCTGGTCGTCATGGTGGACAGGTGAGGATTATATTATAATCTTACAAGAATTTATTTGTTCGGCTATCATATTTTGCATAAAACATGTTTATGAACTACAAGTTACCTAATTGAAGGTTGCTCAATTTTTGGTGGGCCTAGCAGAGCGCCCCGCCCCAAATGCTTTTCCCAGGCGGTATGTGGAATCTGAATGTTTTCTTATAATGGTTTCTATCCTTTCTTGCAACTACTTTTGTTAATTCTAGGTTTTTTAAACAAGTCTAAATGAATGTCTCAGTTAAATACAAATTATTTGCAGGTTCATTTCGTTTTGTAGAGTGGGTACTGGGCTCTCTGATGAGGAGCTTGATGCTGTTGTAAATAAACTAAAGCCATATTTTAGGTAATAGGTGATAAAAATTTGTTTTTACCACTAATTATTGTAGTTATAATGTGCAAATAAGCTAAAGTTGTTCTAAATTAATAATACGAATCAATGCAGAAAATATGATTACCCGAAGAAGGGTCCTCCTAGCTATTATAAGGTCACAAATAACTCAAAAGAGAGACCAGATGTCTGGATTGATAGTCCAGAGAAGTAAGCAGTTTTTTTCCCTTGTAATTAGTTACAGATATATATTGAAAATGTGAATAATTATCATCCTTTCCCTTTTTTAATTAAAACACAGATCAATCATACTTTCAATCACCAGTGATATCCGTACAATTCGATCTGAGGTGTGGTTTTAGAGTTTTGCAATGTTCTCTTTTTATTTATTTTGGCAGCTTCATTAATTTGTAAGATGGTGGTCATGTTGCGTAATTGTTTTTTAAATACTTTAGGTTTTTGCTGCTCCATACAGCTTGAGGTTTCCTCGTATAGACAAAGTGAGAGAGGATAAACCTTGGCATGAATGCCTTGATGTGGAATGTAAGTTGATAAACTGTTTATTTTTACATATTAATTTAAGTTTTATGATAGGCGGCTCAAGTATTCAAGTTGATTCTTGCAGCTTTTGTGGAACTGGTCCATTCTAGCAATCACACAACACAATGGGGAGAAAATAATGAAAATCAACATGAAAATAAACCAAAACGATCAAAATCATCAAAGACTGCAGATAAGAAGAGTGGCTATTTGGTTCCTTATCATCTCCTTCGAACTGATGTTTCCCAAATTAAGGGAGAAACCTTTATATTTTCAAATATGATGTTTTGTATCCTTCTATCATGTTAATTTAGCAATTCCCTCATTAGTTCTGGATATCGTTTCTTAGAATTTCCTGAAACTTTATAGACTTTGCAAATGTACCTTCTACACACTCATTGGATTCTTTGCACAAAATGGTGGCTGAAAATGGCGGTTCTTTTTCAATGAATTTGAATAATGCAGTTACTCACTGCATTGCTGCAGAAAGCAGAGGTGGCACTTTCAACCTTTTCTATCCTCCACCCTTACACACACAACCAAAAAAACTCGAAAGATTCACATGGAATTCTTCTGCAGGGATCAAGTTTCAAGCTGCAAAACGTCATGGTGATGTTATCCATTACTCGTGGCTAATTGACTGTTGTTCACAGAAGAAACTTGTTCCTTTACAGCCAAAGTAATTACAGATTAATCCTTTACCTTGTTTTTGTGTTATTTTGTTATTCTGATTTTTTATACGATTGTCTAACCTGTTTTTATGGGTTATAACAGGTATTTCCTTGTTCTTTCCGAGTCTTCAAAGAAGAAGTTACAGGAAGAGATTGATGAATTTTCAGATGCTTACTACTTGGATATTGACGTTAAAGATATGGAACAGGTAATCATAAGTAGGATCATTGGTTAGTCATGTTTATTATTAGATTTTACACAATAAACCTGTGGTTTCATGCATTTCCAGCTTTTGAGTAACATCAATAGATCTGAGGATTCTAAAACCATAGACTATTATAAGAGGAAATATTGTCCTCTGGATAAATGGTCACGCTTCAGTGGGTGCTGCATGTACTTCTATATTCCCGAAAACTTTATGTAAGATCCTCTTGAATTTTATCAATTTTATCTAGATTTTTGTTAGTAAAATCCCCAACATAGATTGTCAATCATGGGTTTGACCTGAAGGGCTTCTGATTGGGAGGCTTTACTTCAAGTTACAATGAAGAGGATGAAGCTTGAAGTTTCCTTCAATGGTGGAGAAGTCAGCAATTGTATTTCTAACACCACTCATTTTATAGTAATGTCTTTGCCAGGATATAATTTGCAGTTTGATACAATAGTAAAAAGGTAATCTAAATAACAACATCTAATCAAACAAAGATTTATTGTTGTTTATGGTATTGTGCATTTAATCATAATATTTACTTTACAGTTTCACACCATCTGAGAGGCGTTTTCTAAGGAAGAAAACTTTACATATACTCGACTTTCAGTGGCTAGAAGACTGTTTTGAGAAGGACCAGATGCTCCAAGAGGATGAATACAGTTTGAGGCCCAGTGGTATGTCAGAATCAACTTCATCCGAGTAAGTTTAAGCATGCCTTCTTATAGAAATTAAAAAGTTGTCAAAATATTAGCAAATATTGATGACTTTGAATTTGATTTGGTGCAATTTGTCATTGTTGAGGTAATTTTCGATTTTTTAATTCATAGTTAAATACTTCATAATACATCCCTTGTACGTGTCAAAAAGGAAAAAAAAGAATACAGAGCTTTGACCTATACAGCTTAAATAAAGGGCAAGATGTGCAAAATAACTATGTACTCTGCATATATTACATTTCATATACATGCACCTTATTTTTTTATGACATTTCTTTTAGATACTTTCGTTTTGTTACTGTTTATAGCAACCTCTCACCTGATACCTGTAAAAAGGCTGACATGGCAGCTTTTGATGCCATGTCATTGGCCACATGTCTAAAAGTGCTGACATGGATATAAAAAAACTGCAGCGAGCATGAAGTCAAGACAGAAACCTTTTCTAGCATGAAGAAAGAAGAAAATAAGGAGAAGAACAAGACAGTAAATGTAGAAGTAGTAGCTTCTGATAAAGATGGGAGAAAGAGAGGGGAAAGAGGAGCATCAGTTAGCAGAAGAGGTAGACCATCTAAAACAAGAACAAGCACGAGAGGGAAAACCGGCATCAATCATCCTCGAAGAAGTAGGGCACGAACTGGCAACAAGGGTGTGAAAATACAAGAGTACGTATCTGATGAAGAAAACGAGGTTTGTTTAGATGAATGTTCTGTGAAAGTTGATGAAGATAAGCACGAGGAAACGCAAGATGCAATTTTAAAGGAGGATACAGAGCCATTAAAAGAAGATGACATTATTAATGCATATCCTGATGCGCAAATCACAAGAGAATATGGTGACAAAGGGGGTGGTGATGATTCTACTTGTAACAGAGAAGGTGATAAACTGGAAGTCATGATCGACCCTGTTCAAGCCATGTTGCTAGACATGATTCCGAGCCTGGAACCGAAGATGAAAGAAAGAACCATCGATAACCCACCACCTGTTCACAAGAAAGAAGACCCTAGTTTAGACCCTAACCCAGGGCCTTCAAAGAAGAAGAAGGTAAGTTACAAGGATTTGGCCATGGATCTGCTCAAATACTAGTACTACTGTAATCTAGTCACTTTTCTTTGTTCATCACCTTGTAATATGTCAACCATGTATAGATTTGTCTTTATCTTGTGGAATCTCTGTTGTGCGGTTAAAATGTTAATTTGTATGGATTGCTGTTCTGTTTATTTGTATATCATGTTAATGTTGTTGTTCTAAACATTTCAAATCCTTGTATGCCGATTGTACTATGTTTTTAATTTGTTTTGAAAATGTTTTAGATGACTATTGGGTTGCTTATCCTATTTTTTTTAAAGATAAAACCATTTGTGTAATCCATTTGACTTAATACATATCTAGGAGCATTCGTAATGATAACATCTATCATTGTCATGACTAACTGTCATATCAGCATTATTAACTTATCACTAACACTCTGCAATAATAACATGCAACACTATCATCTCTTAAACCACACAATTATTTATCTTAAATTCTATTAATTAATAAAAAAATAACAAGTTCATAAACTCGTTAGCACCACCACAAACTCATGGATTACGAGTCTTGCACGAACATGCCGTGACAGTGATGATGATCTTAAGAGCTCGTGATGGGAGATTTTAGAGCTACGTCGAGCTCATTATGCAACCATTATGGTTTCTCTAATACAGCTTTATCTATTTGCTTTGAATTTTACATACCTACATGATCGTATTTCACTTTTTAATTGTTTTTATAAAGCTTAAATATTATCATTTAAATCTATTAATTAATTTCGTTATTCATTAATCGACATCTTCAACTCTTACCCTCGTTTAACTCATCAGCATTATCATTGACTAACATTAATAATACTTAGAATATGCGCATCGGTCACCCGACCCGAGCTGGTTGGGAGGCCAACCAGCGCTACACACCATCGCGGTGCTACTGGTTGGCGCAGGTCAGACCCTCGGTTAGCCGGTGAACCCACCGCTGGTTCCTTTTTTTTACCGTTAGGGTTAACGGCTATTTTTTTTCTTTTTTTCTCTCCTATAAATACCATTCACCTCTCCACTTATTTCACACCTCTTCTACTCTCTTCCATATTTTATGCACTTTTTTCCATTCTTTCAATTCTCATTCTTCTAAAAAAAAACATGGACAAGAGAAAGGAAAAACAAGGTTTCGAAACCCCACGGCGGGTATCAAAATCGCGAGGCACGAGCTCGCAAGCCTCTCCGCCAGAAAATATGTTTGGGTTTTCACTTGGGGGTGGGTGTGTACCACTCCCTTAAGGTGTGGTAGGACTGTAGGAGGGGATGTGTGGTATTCACCACATGTGAATGGGTGTGGGGTGGACACTTATCTTTTTAACTTTTTTTTTATTAAATTTTGATTGGTTATTTGGGTAATATGTGTGTCACATAATTTGGTGTGATTAGAATTGACCACTACGAAACTAAGTGGTTGATTTGGTAGGAGAAAAAAGCTGACGTGACAGTGTGGTGGGTATGTGGTTCTATGTGACTACTTCTTTTACTATTAAGAGGAAAATTAATTAAACTCTTTAAAAAAACAAGAGTTAATATAAAAAAGAAGGTTAAAAGAGAATCTACATATATCAGTAACTTCATCCTCAAATCAATATAATTTTTCTATACATAAATAGGAAAACTACATACATGTTTTGCAGTTATATGTATGAGCTTCAAAAATTATTTTTTACAAAACATTCAAAAGTGGTCTTTTGATGTCATTTTAGTATATAAAATATTAATAAAAAAGTTAATTATAACAGTAAAACATGTATAGGAAAATTAATTTTCGAAGCTGTTTGCATGGTATGCATTTGGGCGATTTGGCTTTGGAGAAACCGTATTCTCCACACTACGGAATTGGATCAAGCTAAATTAAGATCGGAGGACATTTTCCCAAGTATTCAGCGTATTTCAGTATTTCTGGCCAATGGTTTACTGCGAGAATTAAGAATTTGAAGCTTGATATACAGGGTTGGATCCGTTCTCCAATAGAGGCTTTAGCAATTCCTCGCTAGTAGTTTCTAGTTTAAACCGGTTGTTTTGTAATTATTTGGGTTATATTGTCTTGGTCTGTATCTCGTCTCTATATACTCCTGTTTTCTAGCACCTTGCTAGTTCCCTTTTAATAAATTTTGGGTCATAGGTTAAGGGTAAAAAACAAACTTTATGAAGTACGCATGTTTTGAGCAAAATACGAGACATGCTACATTATCTCATGTTAATTACAGTGGGTACATTAAAAGAAAGAAAAAAGTGGTAAACTAATTAGATGCTGCACATTGGACTTTGAGGATCATTAATGGCCAATATCGCTTTTTCTATTTGCATCTTCAATCTATCTGTCTCTTCCTCCTCAGCCTGCACATCATATCATATATATGTTTCATAAATCACTTTCTAATTCATTATTATATATATAAAGGCCGGTAATTATTAAATAAATTTTAATGTACTCTTTTAACTTGTAAAATATCATATATAATCAAAGCATGCTTTAAGACCATTATATTTTATGCATAAAAAACTTGTGCTTTAAGTGTATATATATATCATAAAAACGGTTATATATAATATTTTGTAAGTTAAAAGGAGCATATATAATATATTATACTTTAAAAAAGTATATAGTTCCTAATATAAGATGAATAAATGATACTATGTATGGAATTTGCTGGTTGAATTATTTCTCTTAAATAATTCGCAAGTGGTTTAGAAGGGTTTTATTTTATCGCCTCTTTCAAGATTATTTTCCTTATATTGTGCAACCTAATATTTTGTATGTTTATCAACATTATAAAATTTAATAAACATTTTACGTCATTTTAATATTTAATAAAATCGGGTAGTATTTAACTTTTTCTTTATTAAATAAAATAATATCTTTAGCATTTTACAAGTATATACTTGTCGTCTTCCCAAAATCATACAATAACATAATTAGAAAACAATGATTAGCCTCAAACACAAAACAAGAACAGAGAAAAAAAATCCAAGACATGTTATAGCAAACTATAATATAAAACATAGAAAATGTTTGTTTTTTTCTTATAAAACTTCCTATTTACTTATTGAGTTAAGATCCTTTCATGTTTGAGTCAAATATAACTTATTATATTCTCTCACAAACATGAGAGTGGGTCCCTTATTTTAGTCAAGAATGGGTCCCCTTTGTAGGGTCCACTTTCATGCTTGTGAGAGAACATGATCAATCATATTTGACCCAAACATGAGAGAATCCTAACCCTTATTTATTTATTTATTTATTATCTCACAGGTCATTCATTCAAAAGTATTTTAGATGGTGACAATTGAGGAGACCTTTTCCTAAAATACAAAGATGTATGACGTGTTAATATAAGACTAAATAATAAGATTTGAACAAAAAAAATTTCATTTCCCTTAAAATAATATCAATATGTGCGTAATTAATACATTTAGATAATCATCATATATTTGAAAGTCATTGACAACAATCTTAAAAAAAAATTAGAACCATAACTAATTAATATATTTTATTTACATAGAGAGGCAGTGGGGTGTGATACTGTGGTGGATTCTACCACCATATGGTAATCTCTTTCTCTCGACTCCATACTTGATACTTGTGTGGTGGAGGATGTGGAGTGGTGGTTGCAAAAAGTTGGGACTCTCTTTCTATATATTTTTTAATTTTTTAGTAGGGTAATAAATGAGTCTCATAATTTAATATAATTGGCATTGATCAGTATAAGTTTTGGTCGTAAATTAAGTGAGAGAGTGAAAAGTTAACGTGAAAGTATGATTGAGGGTGAAGGTCGGTATCATAGTTGTATGACAAAGCATCCGCTTAAAGATAATAATAATTATTATTATATTAATAATTTATAAACAAAATTTGGAGCTACTAATATATAAATATTTAAAGAGAAATGGGTGTGGCGTCTCAATCACAGTGGGCTTTCTACGGTCAAAGGAAGGTGCAAGCCACATCAAGTTCAAGAAAGCAGCTGAATTTAAATAATAATAAAAAAGATTCCAAAGATATCGCTTAATTAATAATTAGCGTAAGATGGATGTTAAATAACAAGGTTATTGATTTTCATTCGCTTTTATGACGTTCTTGGTGTAATTACGCTTTAAAAACTGATTTTGTAAAATGACAAGGATATTGTGTATTTTTCTAACACTATTTAAACCCTTTTACTCTTACATATCAGAAATGTCACATCAATCTCCGTTTTATTGTCATTCCTAAACATTTTTCACCTGGAACACATTCTCATTTCCTACGAGATTACTAAAGATTTTGTTTTTATTATTACGGTCAATACTAGTTTAAGTTTAATTTCAGTTTAACCATTAAAGTTTTTTGTTAAACAATTTTACCCTGAAGGTTTGAATTTTTTGTGATTTAAACCTTAACAAAAATTTCAAATGGTTTAAACCTTAAAAGGTTTTCTTAAAAAACGGATTAATCCCTTAAGTTCTATGTGGTTTTTTGATTTTACCCATTTACTTGATTATTCATGTTAGTAATTTAGATACCTAACAAAACTTAAGAGGTTAAACTATTTTCTAATAATAATTTAAGGGTTAAATCATTTGGAAAAAAAACTTTAAGATTTAAACAAAAAACTAAACTAAAACTTTGATTGTTGAACCATTATTGAACATTATTATTATTATTATTATTATTATTATTATATTAACATAATTTCTTTTATATTTTATTTGTTTTTCTCTTATAACTCTTAATATATAATATTTAGTACAAATATGATTATATTGTAACATGACGTTCTAAGATTTTTTTTCAAATAGTAATTCTAAAAAGTATATTTCAATAAATAAACATCATACTATATCAAATTTTATATTAAAACGTGGATAAAAATAAGACGATTAGATCTGCTTATTTAATAGTCCTACTTATTCATCTTTATAAAAACAACTCCTTATAATTGATAAGCCTATCAGTTAGTAATTAAAAATACTAACCTCTTTTATTTTTTATTTTTTTTTGTAAAGCAACCCCATTAAACTTTTTCTATAGAGATCAAATTTAAATTACTTTTTGCGTAATAAATAAATTAATGTACATTTTATTTCAAAGTTTAATTTCTTATGTTTTTAATGAAAATATTAGAATAGTTTTGCGAGAAGTTTTTTTTTCTTTTTCGTGATATTTTGTTTGTATGTAAAGATTAATAATGTTAAATGTTATATTGGATGTAAAACGAAAAATTAAGTTTGAACATATATTTGAATAACGAACCAAATAAAGTGAACAAACTACGAATTCGTTAACATTAGTTTTTATGATAAATGTTCAATACAGTCTTAATTTAATTTATAGTCCTGAGGGACAATTTATAGCCATTAGATTTTAAGATTCAATGGTCCAGATTCAATCTTATATTATAATCAAAATTAATATATTTATATGATTGAGGGCATTTATGACTTTTTAATTATTGGTCCCCACTTTCTCTCTCCTCTAATTTATTTAAAATTAATTATCTCACAAACCGTTAATCGTTAGACGAAA
>JAUEJL010112618.1:0-24674 GCA_032274825.1 Drosophyllum lusitanicum | reverse complement strand
CAAATTTTGTCCTGTATATAGAACTAGACATGCACACAGACATGACCTGGACACAACCGTGTCCAACTCAATGACATACATGCACGGTCACAACACCCATGCCTTATCTAAACCCTACATGTTTGTGTCTCCAGTGGCATGCTCGTGTTGGATCAACTTGGCAAGTGTTGAGCTACAAAGCCTAGGGGTGTCCATTATGCCTAACTTAGCCCGTGTCCCTGTGGACACGCGCATGTCCACATATGGAAAATTGCATATTCGATTTGAACAACTGTTTTTCTTACCAAATCGTACCAAAGCTCAAAATTTTGTATTTCAAGTACGAGATAACACCAACACAACCTCAATAAACATCTACCATGCTAAAATTCATATCAATTGATCAATTTACCTCTCATCAAGCTTTTGACCCATTAACAACCAAAATCTAAGTTTTAAACATCATGCAACAAGAATTCAGTTCCAAGATCAATAAGAATTGGTTAAAATCAGAATAAGTAGTAGCCCTTACATCATTAACCACCGTTGACTCAAGCTGTAACGCCCCAAATTTTCAAAACATAAATTATACATAAATAAACTCATTTGTGTAAAACATACGTTTTAGAGAAGTCAGCGGAAGCAGAAAATTGTTTAAGTCCTCAGGTTTGTACAAAAGAGGTATACAAGTAATTACAACAAAAGTAATTTTAGTTGCACAAATAGGAGCGTTATAGTTATAAAAATGTTTTACTCAACCAACACTCAAACCGGGGCCTCACCTTTTGTGTTATCATAACCTGCAAAAACAGAAGAGAGTATCTGCTAAGCTACAAGAGCTTAGTGAGATGCTAAACTATAAATCATATAAGCACATGTATAATCATATACAGATGTCACATGGTTCTTATGGATACAGTACTACACCATCTTAGCACCGCCCATAAGGCTAAATACTGCTTGTAGCCCCTACTGCACGAAGCAACATGCTACCCTCATGTTGATCCGCAGATCAATAATATACATTGCAATGCATCACGCATATTTCAGATATGAATCAGAGTTTAGGAAACTCACCTCAACAATTAGTTAAAAACATAGTGCTATGCTAGAAATATCTCTGTGTCTAGAAATATCTCTGTGTATTGCCAAGAGTAACGTCCTACACATAATATACAATTAAGGTATTAAACACATAGTATAACTTGCACCTAAAAAACTGAATAGAGCACCCGGCACGCCCTTGCCTTATACATAGGTACCCTCGTGATCACGAGGCACACCATGGGCCTATCTAGAATAGGGCACGCCCGTGTCTCCTCAGGTACGCCCTGGGGCACGGTTCGTTCTTGAGAGGCACGCCCGTGCCCCTAAACTTACAGCAGCAGTTCGCCGACTGCCTTGCTGTTTTCGGCCAAAACTCACCTAACACTCAACTATAATCAGTTCTAGCACTACAGGGGTGTTTCAGACACCCCAAACAACTAATCAGTTATGAGTAGTTGACTATGTGGGTAGTAACATGATGATGGTTATTCAAATCAGGTAGTTGATCCTATGGGAAGTAACATGGCTAGATATGGTTTATTTGAAAAGTTGAGCATTTAGGCAGAAAATATGGTTAGTTTTTATTGATTGGGAAGTTGAAAATATGCGTAGTGTTATGGTTATACTTAGGTTGTTTTGTGGGTTTGGGACAAAGTCACAATCAAAAGAGCTTAATATGCATTATCCGAATATGGGTATAGAGAATGTTTCCTTGTGGATAAACGTACTACTAGTTCCAATGGTGGTGACTTCTTAGATAAAAAGTTTTTGTATTATTTGATGTTTATATATTATGTGTTGATATGAATGACCCCACTTAGATTTTTGGATAACTTTGTGTTGGGTTGTGATTGCATCTACGCATATGATGTCTAGTTTAGTTTATGTAAACGTGTAGATGGTGATACTGGAATACAGACATGTTGGACGATCTTTTGAGTATATTGTATTTATGTCTTACGGTTGTGTTCTAATATTGCTAGTAACACCATGGTTGGGATGTAAAGTCTAAAGTTTACATATTGGATGATGGTGGTGTTTTAGATTTATAGTTTTCATTAGCCAGATATGGCAATATCTCGATGGAAGTGCTTTGATGGAGGTTGGTTACCGAAGAATAGTTGTCAATAAATAGGCAAAGTTGTTGGGGAAGATTCGTCGGTGAGGAGGGATGGTCATCGGCAGGAGAATCATAGAAGATTGATAAGGAAGATGGAAGGAGTTCTCTGTGTATAGTCAATGAGGAGAAGTGAATTGTCAAATTTCATAGAAATCTATATAATTCAATTACTCAATGCCTATTGAATTTTCAAACCCATGGGTGAAGAAATTCAAAGAAGAAATGGGTCAAATTCCATCCGAACCCTTCTTCCAACCAAACAACCTTACTAAGTAATTCACAATTCTAGTGAACCAAATGAGGCCTTAGTATATATAATTAGGTTTAGTACCACTATAAATAAAGGGTTAAGATTTCATTTTCCAATGCACCAAAAATTCAGAAAATACTTCTCTCTATATAATCCATACACATTGAGTTTCAGTCATTTTTTAAAAAGCAGCTTTAGTCAAATTTTATTCGACAACCGGGTTCGGGTTGGTAATTTTGGTTAATAGGAGCTCGTTTAACGTGCTTGCAAGTGGATTAGTCTGAGCAATTCAAGTAAATATTTCAATCCTTGTAGTTTCATTTACGAAGTATTTGAAATGAGTATATATGTTCCGGTTTTATTAAATGTATAAAAATAAATTTTTATAAAATTGTTTCCGCTATTTCTTTAACCGTTGAAGTACTTATTTCTTATTAAACCTTGTTCAATAGGTTTAGAACTTAGCGACTAAACCGACCTAATAAAACTCAACAATCTTAGTGGCAAAATTTCCAACATATACATGTGGATTTTGGTTTTCAAACTTATCACATACGAATACGTGTGAATAACCGCTTTTCAAGAAAACATTAAAAATTAACTTGTATAAGAAGTTTGATTATTAAAAACATATCTTTTTAAGACCTCTTTAAAATGTGCATAATTTACAATGACGCATTAACACCAAAAACAAAATATACAAAGTAGCATCCAGGTTTTATTTACTTTTATTTAATAACAAGTGTTCATCTTTAATGACATTACGACGAAGCTTATCATACTTAAATTTTGTGCATTTTTTTAATTCTTGAATCTATGTGTTACTCGATCAAAATAGCATCAATTACGTTAATAATATCACATAATTACTATTAAATGTTTCTTACAAACACTTGAAAATGTAGTTTCCTATTAAAAACCAAAAGTTTTGACCATCGTAGATATAAAATCAGTTATCTTTCGAACAACTTATCTTTAACGGCAATGTGAATATTCATTGTGAAGCTAACTTAATGTTCTACAAAACCAACAAAATTTTATCAAAATCCATCAAGTGTAGCTCAAGTTATGTTTAAATGAATCAAACATAGAAACACACCAAAGGCTACAATTTTTTTTAAAACCTTCATTACATCTTCATCCATGCTTCACTCAGCTTGGTTCGCTAACCGTTGATTAACAAAGATCGAACGGACAATATTCAAACGGAGACTATCCGTGTGTACGTCTATCAACCAATCAGAATTCAGTATTTGGATATATCCTCAATAAGTTCGCACATCTTCATCATCCTCACAATACCTGCAAATCTGCAATCTTCAATCCAAGACCTAAGCAAAACCCTAACCCTACTCAATGGCGACGGAAGAACCAATCGTACCGACGCAGGCTGCAGCGGATGAGCCAGAGGTAGCTGCCGTTGAGTCGGCGGAGAATCCCACGACTGAAACAGAAGCGAAGGAAACGAAAGCTAAGAGAGCTAAGAAACCATCCGCTCCGAGAAAACCTAGAAATCCTGCTCAGCATCCTCCTTACTTCGAGGTATTGATCACATTTCGTTTGTTTTTGTGAAATTTGTGAAATCGTGGTGGAAATTGAAGTTAATTGATCAGATGTTTGTATATTTGATCTCATTTTGTTGTTTGATTTATTTTGCAGATGATTAAGGAAGCCATTGTTACATTGAAGGATAGGACTGGTTCGAGTCAGTATGCAATTGCAAAGTTCATCGAAGAGAAGCATAAGAATCTCGCTGCAAACTTTAAGAAGTTGTTGTTGAACCAACTGAAGAAGCTTGTTGCCGAAGGTAAGCTTGTTAAGGTGAAGGCTTCTTACAAGCTACCGTCTAAATCTGCCGGTGAATCTGCTCCGGCGAAGAAGAAACCGGCTGCAAAGCCTAAGGCAGCTGCCAAGAAGAAAGCGCCGGCTAAGAAGAAGCCAGCCGCTGCTCCTAAATCTAAAGCTCCAGCAAAGGCCAAGCCCGCTGCTAAGGCCAAGCCGACTGCTAAGGCCAAGCCCGCTGCTAAAGCCAAGCCGGCTGCGAAGGCCAAGCCGGCTGCCAAGGCTAAGCCGGCTGCTAAGGCTAAGCCGGCTGCTAAGGCTAAACCAGCTGCCAAGCCCAAGGCTGCGGCTCCCGCAAAGAAAAAGCCGGCCGCAAAGCCAAAGACCCCAACGAAGCCGGCGGCTAAGGTTGCGAGGACGTCGACTAGATCTACACCGGGGAAGAAAGCCGCAGCAGCTCCCAAGCCGGCGCCAAAGAAAGCTCCAGCGAAGAAGACACCAGCCAAAAAGGCGGCAGCAGCAGCAGCACCGAAGAAAGCTGGGGCCACCACAAGAAAATCGAAGAAGTGATCAATAGATAATGAAATCCGTTTGTTTGTAGGCATTAGTTGTAAAGTTTTCAGTGTTCGATCGGTGGGTGTATCTAGATTCTTTTATCTTACCCATGAAAATCGATAGAGTTGGGATCTTAATGTCATCTTTTCATATAATCCTCCTGTTCTTAGACATCTGACTATCTCAAGATTTAGTTGATTTATATTCATTTCAATCGGTAATCAACATGTCATATTGTTAGATCTTCAATCAATTCCATTCCAATTCCTGCACATATGTATATACAATTGTAGATTGCCATTTTTTTACAGGTTTGAAAAAGAAGGGCGTGTGGTGTGTGATTTGTCCGCATATCGACTTTGAAGAAAGGTGACGGTATTGTGGCGAGGTAAGCATAGATGGTAGCGCGTGTAAAGCACCGCCCTTTTGAGAGCTCGTTTTTTGTCTTGTATTTTCAAGAATGACCAGAATAGCCTTCATTATTATAATTTAATTCAATAAATTAAGAAAACGGCATTTAGTTTATGAATTCAATGTTGTGTGGGATCAGAAATTTGAGCTTGATTTTTAGGGTATTTGAGGAGCCTTGCATCAATTACTTGATGGCTAGTCTATGCTATGAAAATGCTAACTCCTTTGTGGAACTTGCTTCATTTTAAAACTTAAAAGTCAATAAACTATACTGTATGTGCTGTAATTTTTTTCAAAAGGGTGGATGATCTAAATGAAATTCTGACAAAATGCCCTAATATATGTTCCTACAATTTAATGTTTAATCCTGTTAATCTATGTTAATATGCTTATTTACTCTGTTGGTTTTCAGGGTTTTGAAGTTTGAGTACAAAGAGATTAAGCAGAAATTCAAGAAAGGCATGTAAGATCAAATGCTGTCTCCTTATTCTTATAGAATCGAATGAATTTAATAGTATTTCTCCATGTTGATATTGTTTGAACTTTACATTTTCTTGCATATTAGCATATGGGTAGCATATCCTCTTAGGTGATGAGAGGTCCAGATGTACTGTTCTTTGACATGACCTATTTCTTTGCTTAGGAACTTTTTATATATGCATATAGATATTGTTGCTCGTTCCTGATCCAAATCCGTTGAGATGCCTAGTAACTTAGTAAGTGAGTGTTGATTTGCCCATCAATCACATGAATATTCACTTTTCTTTTTTTTTTGATATACAAATAAAGTATCGATACACTTCCCTTGATCTTATAACATTTTCATTTCACAGGCAATGAAATCATAAAATTGACAATATATTCACACTTACCCTGATTTCCTACAACCAATTTATGATGTTTAGCTGTTTCTCTTGTATTGAATCATACTCGCATTGAATTGTTATTTTAGGGATTTCTTTTCATATAAAGACTAAAGAGCCTACCATCTAAGTAGCTTGACATTGCCTCTTATAGAAAAATAAGTAGGGTCATATAAATCATTTTAATGTGTCTTGTTTAAGTTGTGTAATCATGAAAATAACCTATGTAGTTAATCTCCCTAGAGTAAAATCAAATTGATTTTCTAACACCTTGGCGTTCTCAAGACCTCACTCCACATCTTTAACTATATAGACCATAAGCTTTGATCATTTGACAATTTGGATCATAATATTTGTTGTGGATTGGATCATGGTAATTAGGTTTAGGAAAGATCTTCTTGATGTATTATGTTGGATGGATAATAACAATGTACAACATGATATGTGTAATTATGTATACAACAAGCTACACATGGAACTTAGCAAGTTGATCTTGTATAAAGATGATTTGCCGTGCAAATCTTTCATGCAACCTTTTCTCGGACAAAGCAAGAGTTGACCTAGGTATCTTTTGTGTGAGCGTTTGAGGATTAAACACTAGGTTCACCAAGTCATAAGCGGCCCCAACATTATTACACCATAATCTCAAAGGCACGCAAAAGGATAAGTGTTATTCAAAGAGGAGATTGTAGCTACATGATTTTGGCGTTAGTGTTGATCAAAACCTTGTACTTAAATTCTTTACAGGAGTGAGAGACCATCTTATGCTTTCAAGAAGATCATCATTGCTAAGCCGTTGTCTAGGCAATCTACCTAAGCAAATTTTGTGAAGGCTTAAAGGTGTTACCATTTGCTTATTGAGGGAGTATTTAATGAACCTATAAAAGTCTTAGCTCTTAATTTCATACTTATTTAACTGTGAGACATGGGTTTGTTTCCAACAATTCTCACTGTAAACCTAAATCTACAAAAATGGGCCTCCCCTTAATGATAATCCATCGAATTGGACCTTTGTATCATTATATATTCTCGGGATATGTCACATGATGACAACCAAATTAGGTAGAGTTCCGCTACAAGACACTTGAATCTACTTTCGATGTGGATCCACCTTCTCGGAGGGGGAAACTAGTCCAAGAGTATGATCTACCGACTACCATCCATCATTGAATTGGAGTTGCATTGGCGTTGTGCCACATATGTCGTCCACATCCGAGATAAATCGTATCTCTCATACCACTTGATAGTAGCGATCCTCTAAGCCTAAAGGAATACTTTGACATATAAGCTCACATGGGGTTCTATGCTTCTACTCTAAAACCAATTTGTTATAGAGGTAGTGTTAGTAATTTTAGTATAATACACTAGATTTAGTTAAACTTGGTAAACGAGTTAGGTGGTGCGGGGTGCAAACTTCTTCGAGTCTTAGCTGAAATCCTAAACCTAAATTAACGGGGTCAAGGGGGTGGCCTCCCCTTGCTAGTTCCTAAGGGTAGCACCCCTAGTAGCGCTTTTGGCGGTCTTGTTGGCAAAGCATAATGGTTGAAGAATTACCAATTTAGAGGATTATTTATCTACAAGTGGTTGAGTTTTCTTATTTAGGAGGAGGTGCTTGTTGTGGATCATAGGCCACCAAACCCGCGCAACTGAAGCAAGAAAATAAATTTTTCAGAAGGTTTTTCGGGTTAAAAACAAGGTGCCAACAATTCCCAATTGCTACTCTACAAAACAAGTAATGCAACTAAGAGAGGGAGAAGAAAGAGATTATACCCACTTGGAGAAGCTGGAAAAAACCACAAATTACGGGATGCACTTGAAAGCTATGAACCCTCCTCTATTGATATCCACCCCGAGTTAGCTTCGCTCCAAGTGCTAGCTTACATTTGAGTGAACTTCAACCACTTGATATCACTCTAGGAACAACAACTATACTCCCTTGATGGAACACACAAGAGCACTATAGGAAACTCCTCACAAAGTATGTGTATGAGTATGCTTAAACTCAAGTAAGCCAAGAAGTTATACGGAGAGGAGTATACATGGCTTTTATAGACCTCATGGTGCGTCCAGAACTCCCCATGTTCGGTTAGAATAAAGCCATGCATTGGACCAACAAAAAGGTCCAATAAAACTAAAGTGCCACTAGAGCTGGCCTTCACGGCCCGTGAAGCTCTTCACGGGTCGTGATGCACTAGGCCTTCACTGCCTATGAAGCAAAAAGCTTCATGCCTTCATGGTTGTGAAACACTTTTTGACAGCAAAAATTACCACTTTGTCCTTCCAGTTTTAATCATGTTGTCAAGACCAATCCTTGGTGTGTGACTCAATAGGCCCGTGCTTCATTAGTAATGACACCGACACACGTGTGTTAGTGGGCAGACACTAACAGTTCTATATACCGGGCTTCCAAGAAACAAACTTTTATCACAAACTCAACAATGGAGTTTGAGTTTGTTGTCTTAGTTGCTGTTGGTAAAACTTGCAGAATGGTTAAGGAATTTAACTTATGATATTTCAATGCGGCCTAAACCGATCTCACCTATTTCTATCTGATGTGATAGTGTAGCTACTTTGGCTAAGGCATACAATCAAGTGTATAATGGGAAGTCTAGACATTAGGTATTAGTATAGAGAAAATTGAGGAGAAACTTTATTTCAATAGACATATGTTCGCGTGTGTATATACATATACACAAACACATACATAAACATGCGTTTTAGATGCTCATTACATTCATGGGAGTCCACCTTTGTAATATACTAATATTAAAAAACATTATAAACATAATAATCCGATGAAATCAGGGATTCTCCTTGGCATTATTTAGGGAAGATCGATTCCCACAATCAAATAAAATCTTCTACACTCCCCCTCAAGCTGGGTTATGGATGTCTATCATGCCCAACTTGGACTTAAGTTCCTCAAATCCCGGTCTTGACAATGCTTTGGTCCTTACTGTTTGTTGTTTAGAAGGGATGTTGATATGAACCAAATTGATATATTGATAAATCGGAACAAATACAATAGTCGGCGTGCTTTCGAGAGGCACCCGTCTCTCCTTAACCTACTTTCGAGAGGTAGGAGCTCTCCAAAACAAATAAAATATCAAAATAACTCTAAACTCTCCTCCCTTCAAATGATACCCCTAAACCTCTATTTATACTAAATAAATAACTTCTTTCCTAAGATAAAAGATTACCTACCTAAGATAAAAGATTATCTCTAGTTAAAATATAATAAGTACTATAATTAAAAGATCTATAGAATATTGATCATATCAGATGTATTTGAGCCCCACCTTCTGCCTCAAGTTTTTCCTTTATGAAATGACGGTCAATTTCCATGTGCTTGTTTGCTCATGAAGTACAGAGTTCTTTGCCATCTCGATAGCTGCATTGTTGTCACTATATAACATGGTTAGTTCCTCATTAGTTACTTTAAGCTCTTTTAACACTTTTCTTAGACATATTCCTTCACACATTCCATGACACATAGCCCTAAACTCCACTTCTGTGCTACTTCGAACAACTACAGCTTGTTTTTTGCTTGTCCAAGTCACTAAGTTTCCCCAAATGTACGAGCAGCAGCCTGTTGTGGATCTCACGTCCATACGTGATCCGCCCCATTTAGCATCGATGAATACCTCTATTTCTTTCTGGTCGACTTGCCAAGGAACAGACCTCTACCTGGCTTTGTTTCAGGTATAAAAGAATACGAAACAAAGCCTCTTAATGATTTTCTGAGGGTTGATTCATATACATGCTCACCATGCCAATTGCGAAGCTTATATCAGGTCTTGTATGTGATAAATAAATTAGTTTCCCAACTAACCTTTGATAGCTTCCTTTGTCAACCAGATTGCCACCTTCCATTTGATGTCTTCCTTGTGGATCCATAGGTGTTGAGGGCTGTTGAGGCTGGTCTAGACCCCAACATTCCTGTTTCATTTAGAAGATTTATGGTATACTTTCCTTGTGTTACAAAAATTCCCTTTCGTGACCTAGTCACTTCCATTCCTAGAAAGTATTTAAGCTTTCCCAAGTCCTTAACTTCGAATTCTTTTGCAAGCACATCCTTTGAATTCTTGTTTTCCTCTGCATCATCACCGTTCACACTTATGTCGTCTACATACACAATCATGATGGCTTTCTTTTCTGGCTGAGAGCTCTTAATAAACAAGGTGTGGTCACTTTGGAATTCAATAAACCCGTATGCTTTACCACACAAGTTAGTCTTTCAAACCACGCCGTAGGTGATGGTATGACCGATTTAACTTACATACCTTCCCGAAGGATTCTGTTGTGTCTAATCCAGGTGGCGCATCCATAAAGACCTCTTCTTCTAAATTTCCATTCAGAAAAGCGTTCTTTATATCAAGTTGATGCAAAGGCAAATCTAAGTTTGCTGCGAGTGACAGTAAAGCCCTTGTGGAGTTGAACTTTGCAACTTGTGCGAACGTTTCATTGTATCGACTTCATAAGATTGGGTGAAGCCTTTAGCCACGAGCCTAGCCTTGAAGCGATTAACATACCCAGCAGCATTGTATTAACATACCCAGCAGCATTGTATTTTACTGAAAATACCCACAATGAATTTAGTTAAACCTGGTAAACGAGTTAGGTGGTGTGGGTGCACACTCGTTGAAGTTTTAGCTGAAATCCTACACCTAAATCAGCAATGAAATTGACATCTAAATAAAATTTTCACCTTTACACCAACTAGCATAAGTGCATAACTCTCTTTTTTCCTAGATTCTCTTCTGCAACTCGCTTCCGCTTCAAGGCTGAGAATAATTTTATCGTAACGAAAATATAAAATTTTCCATCTAATATCTTCTTATTTTCCTATTGGAATCAAGGCAACAAGTGATAAATTTTTTAAGGGTTTATGAGTTCCAAATAGGTCTCTCTCTAGTCGGACCTGTTATTTGTTTGTCAACACCACAAATGTACATTAGAAATTGTGCCTTTTAATGCGTTGATGATTTCTTCTATAAGCATCTAGAGCACTATATTTGCTAATAGCTGCTAGTTTTTCATTTAGCTAGTCTTGTGAAAATTATGCAGAGTTTCCACATGAAACCATAACCAGTGATTTATAAGGATGGGATATATTTGGATAATTGGACACTAGTGTCTAATTTACTTGAGCATATTCATTTTTTCCATTTGCCTTTTCAGTTGTTGTGAATTACATAACATGTGTATTCATAATTCTCAGTAATTTTTATTAAAAAAATGCTTATAACCCAATAAATTCATAGCATACCATACTTTCCTATAAATTCATTGTTATCGGACAGAGGAAGCAGTTGGATGGAGCCACACAGTTTATTAGCAAATAATAGCGGGGACAAGAAAAGCTAAAATGTCGTCAAGGTTGGTCATTAACTTCTTAAAGGCTTATAGAAAGAAATCAAAAGTCATGGGTATGAATTGAATCATGACTATATAAACAATTATCCAAAACCTTGTAATTTCTGAGTGATTAAAGGGTATATGGCATAAGAAGGTAACCCTCTTTTAGAAGTTCTTATTTTTGGTATCCTTGTCAGACAAAGTCAACATGGTCAAACTTATCAACACCTCATCAGCTACAGTATTATGTTCTCGTTATGGAAGGGTAGCGTTTGGGGACATGGAATCTATAATCTATAGACGATATGGGAGGTCCAGGGATTAACCCTTGACACATGTCCTTTAGCCTTGGTTTAACCCATATGTATCACCTTAAATCAATTTTTTATTTTCTTTTTGAAAAGTTGAATGTCTTTTTATCAAAATTTTTGGAAGTTGGTCACCTTTTTTATGGATGAAAATAAAGATGCATACGCAGAAAAGATCTGGACCAAAGTTGATTACCTTTACATGCAACAACCCTTGATCAGATATGAAAGTTGAAACAGGTTCGTTATTTTCTAAAAAATGACATTTTGGCATTGATAAACTTTGAAGTCGACTTTCACTTTATCTAATTTAGTTCTACAGTTAAAACGCTTTCATCTGAATAAATGTCTAATACAAAAGACATTTCAATGTTCCCTGATTGGAATTTGCAGTGTTACATAATCTTTCCAGTACTTAATTATCCTTTTTTGCATTCCATTTTCTGAATTGAATACTTGAGCTCTTTCTGGATACTCAATCTTGTAGGTGACATAACAATATCATGCCAAACTGAGCCACTTTCATGGGCTGGATTCGGGTTATTATAAAGTTCATATATGGAGTCTGCTTTCTCATTCAACCTTTCTACCAACTTTAAGCATGATATCTCATCTGGATCAACCAACAATGTCTTCTCTTTCTCTTTCCACCCTATCAACTTTAGTGACATTTCTTTCACATATTATTACCAAAAGAAATCAGGTTACTTGCAGAAAAAGGGAACCAACTTTTATCAAATTTTTATTTCAGGAAACCAACATCGTCTGCCCCACAAAAAACCCTCAAATTTTCAAAATTTTTAATGAAAGGTGGTCTTCTACCATCCTGGTAACTTGTACACATTACCTCAAATGGAAAATTTTCAAAGTCTAGGAAAAAAAGATGGACACAATTGGACGAAAGTTGGTTAAATTTTCATACAAATAACTTAGCATTGAGTGACAACATTTGAAAGAAAAAGCATACCTTTGGTGGTCCATCTAGATCATTGGTTAGATATAGCCTTGCATTGTCTACTAGTTGGCAATATGTCATAAATGCCTTTGCAAATCTCTTGTGTGATGTTAATTGTGACCTCACCCTCACTGCCCTTCTACACATGATTGCTCTCCTGTTATCAGCTAATAATTAGACGACAGATATTGGTTTAAAATACTGTACATTTTATCGAAAGATACATACAGGCTAATTGCATAAAAAAATTATAATAAACTTTGGTATGATTTCTCTTTCTGGTAACTAACTTATTTTAGGCCAGTAAAAACTAAAAACCATTAAACTAAAGTTAATTAACTTCATTTATGCAAAATAAGCCCACACATATAAAGTGTTTTTTTCTAGTTATTTGATTACCTTATGCCTCTTATAACAGCTAAATAAGCATCGCAAACAACTCCAACTAGTTCTATCCTGTACGGTCTTCTTCTTGTATGACCATCTACTGGTTCACTTTCTTCTTCAAGCTGTTCCCAGTAGCTTTCAGTAACACTTCCATCATTATTCACTTTATATCCAGCCCCCATTCTGTAACGTTTTCGGTGGACATTCCTTGCCATTGTTATTGTTTGAACAACGAAGGGAACCCACGAGAGCGTTCCATCCATTATTACATCTCTCCCTTCATTTAATGCTGTTACAAGGAGTGATGATGCTGCATCCGTAGATGATTGATGCACCTGTCATCATATTCTTCGTGTTACGTCAATTTACCTCACTTAAAAAAATAGTTATTAAAGAGAGATTTAAGTTTTCTGCTACAGACATTTGATTCTTACTATTTGAAGCATTGTTATTCGTCATTTTGCCAGTTTAAACTTTGAAGTGTTTTCTGTAACTGTAGGTGGTAAGTTTAGTGAAGAAGTCTATTGTTGGGAATAGAGTTGTTGGTGGGTCATGTGGGTTGAGTAACGGGTCAAAACAAGTTCTCTTGAAATGGGTCACTACAGTACAGGTTGGTCCAGATGGGTTAGCTTGCAAACACTTCTTGTCCCAGTTTATATTAAATTAATTAATGTGTATATAATGATTACAAAGACAAGATTATTACGATAATGATCTAAATCTTCGAATAGATATGGTTAGGAGGTTGTCAGCAGTAAGAATATAGTTCGGGTAACTTTCAACCCATTTGACCTATTTTCTTTTTAGCTATATTTTTGGTTTGTCCAATTTGACTTGTTTAAGATAAAACACAACTCAGATATATTGCTTCATAAAGTAAACGGGTTCAAATTGCGACCTAAGGTTGAGAAGTAGGCAAGGAGGCGGGTCGAGTTGCATGTTAAAAGAGGTTCATGACACACGGGTAAAGTTTTAGGACAGGTCAAATCTGGTTGGGATGGCCTGCCAGCACTGTTTTAAGTTTTTTGGTCATTGAATTATGAACCACATTGACCCACTTTTTTCACATAGAAAAAAACTTCATGAGGAACCTCAAACCAATATTTCATGCCACAAAGCGATACTTGCAACAATCTTGGTGGAACAAACAAGGGACTTTCTTGTGTGCATAACAGCAAGACTGCAAGAGACACCTCAAATGCTTCTACTCTATATTTATGTGTATATGTATGTATATGTATATGTATGTGTATTTGTATATGTGTGTAGAGAGTATACCAGTTCAGCTGTTTGAAGCATGTCATGATGGCCTCTGGAGCTGAGAGCTCTGTAAATAACATCAGATTCTTTGAAGGCATCTGCCTCTATTACAACTGCATTTGCTGATGCTCCTGCCCAAAATGGTCTGTATACATCCAACATAACATTATTGTAATCTCTAGAAACCCTTCATTTTGTAGCTTCATCATCTAATAACATAGTTAAGATTTTGTAAGATGATTTAGCTCTTGGCCTGTCCTCTTTTCCATGAAAATTGCAATATTTGACTAGGCACAGTTTGGCATATCACTATATACTTAAGAAGCTGGGTTGTAGAGATGATTTTCAACCCATTAAACTTACTAATGGGTTGATTTGGGTTATGTTTATATCTCAAGCGGGTCAAGTAAAGAAATTTACTAAAAAAGGGATCAAGTCAATTGGGTCAAACTGGTCAAGCATGTTGAAAGTCGTCCAAAGCCTTTTTGTAATGCATACAACCTCCTAAATTGCTTCTAATCTAAGATTCATATTATAATTGTAATAATTTCTTTTTTAATCATATTTAGCGCATTATTATTCATAATTTTTATTTAAATGCGGGTCAACCCAACCCATACTAAAAATGACCCGGTTATCACCCCAACATGTTTTGACCCTTTACCAAACCTGCCAGTCTTACCACCTTTACTCTGTAGTAGTGATGAGATAAATGAATCTTGTAAGGGAAAATAGGCATTTCTGGTAAAGAAAACGCTACATTTCTAACAGGATGAAGGGAGTAATATTTTTGTCTAAAAATTCATGACTCACTCTTTAAGAATTTCCTTAAGAACAGTGCTCTTTCCAGCTCCCATGCCACCACCCATGAAGAGAAGAACTGGGCTTCTATCTTTGTGGGCCATTGGAACCATAACATCGGTGCACTGTGAATCATCTGCAGATACAAGGCCTATTGCTTTCATTTCCTCCACCAAAGTTGTAAATACTCGCGCTACTTTCAGGTTCTTTGTCACCCTCTCAAATCTCTGTTCCCTGTTTCATTAATAATAAACCCAATATGAACATATCATTAACATTTTATCATAGTAAGCTTTTGCATCATTCAAACTGCAAAATTCAGAGTTATTATTCACAATAATACGTTTTACATGTGTTACTTGTGAAATATTTATTCGATTGAATATCTCACATTTATGAACATTAAAACCAGAATTTGCATAATTGTTGTGACATTTATGACAGTTTATTGAACTCTTGAATACCATATATCTATACTTCAGATGAATACGGGTTGTTTTTTTCCATATATGTTGAAACGGTATCTGCTAACACTTTTGTGTGCATCTTTTAGAAGTTTTTGTTAAGGATAAATGCACCAACTATCTTTACATAAATTAAATGTTAAATTAAATAGTGAATAAAATGGTTTAGGAGGTTGTATATGAGAAATGGACCTTTGGTCACTTTCAACCCGTTTAATCTATTCCCCTTTTGAGCCAAATTTTTTTCTGTTTTGACCCATTTGACATGAAACACAACTCAAACGACCCATTTATAAGTAAATAAATAAATCGATCACATTTGTTTCCTTCAGTCATAAGCTTTGGTTGAGTTTTTGTACTATCCTCTCTCATAACACAAGCACCATAACCAATTTGCATGCTTGACTACCATAAGGTTATCAACATTAGAACTAGGATTTGCATAATTGTTTGATATCTGGAATTGTTTTTGAAATCTTGAATACATATTATATATTTTTGAGCTGTCTTTGCTTGAACTTGAATCATTAAATCGAACCTGGTAGCTTGCATGACTATGTCCTTGAGCTTCTTTTTTGGCTCTTGAGCATCAGAACCAGCTAATGCCTGATTATAAAGCAAAAGAGAGCATTTTTATTATATCTTTGAAAAAATGTGATATTGGATAATCACATTATTAGAAAAACAACACCAATAGAACAGATTCTGCCTGGATGTACTTATGCTACTTAAAGTTTTCATAATATATAATAGGTTTTCTGTTATTACCAAATCTGATTATTTAATAAATTGATGGATACAATGACAAGAAAAGAGATATGTGTGAAATTTTTTTGTTAAAACGATTATTATTGAGCATATGATCATCAAAAGCAAAATTTATTTCGACCATTAAAAGCCTATTATTATGTGTTCAAGTTAGAATAATCATATAATCACTTTAAAAATGTAAATCCAAATATCACATAATCATCACTTCCTTTCAAACACCTTATAAATCAGATTTAAATAGATCTAAAAATAAATAAATAATAAATAAAGAAAAATATACCTGACTAATCATGAAATGAGCATTACTCCAATGAAATGCAAAGTAACTAAGAATGCATCTTTCAAACTCTTCCACCAGCTTTATGAACAATGAATCTGCATCTGGTTCTTCAGCAAAAAACAAATACATCTCTTCCTCACACCCCTCTGCTTTAATAATATATTCAGCTGCGAATTTAGACAAATGTGGGCAGTCTCTTCTATCAGAGAATCCCATTTGTCTAGCTGCATAAACACACACATATTGTGCATAAATGTCTGTTCTTTTTTACGTAAATAAACATAACTAATGATCTGATTCAATTCATCTTACCTACATACTGATCAAATCTCTCGAGTTTTAATGGTTGACCCGTGGCTGAAGCTCGTATCCTGGGGATGATTTGATATCGTTTCCTCTTATAACCAAAATGCATGGTGGCAGCAATCACTAAGCCAATGGAAGATGCTACAAGTATGTGTTTGTATGTCGGTTTTTCGCCGCTGGCATCTTCAGAATCTGCAAATAGAAGATTTTACATGTGAAGGTTATTATGTTTTTGAGGAAAAAGTAAGGATTTTCTTTCTTTGTTTTGAATATTACCTTCTTGCATGACTCTTGGGTCTCCTTACTGTAAGTTTTGAGATGAATATTTGAATGTGGAGGTTTGTCTGTAAGACAGGTTGAGATCTGAAATGCTGCAGAGAATTAATCAAATGGATAGCGAGAGAGATGGAGAGGGAAGTGGAATGGAAGTTGATTAGGAAGGATGTCAAGTGTAATTTCTTCATGGAATTTAGGGACTTTTGTAATAATAATAATTTAAAAACTAAAGAACAAATTTAATACTTATATATAATAACAATTATATTTTATGGGAGCTGATTCGTATACAATAATTTTTAGCCATACACAACATGGTACAAATAGTTGATGCATATAGTACAAGTTTATGATACATAAAGTTGTTGTATATTACATTTTTGTTGTGTAAGTATCACCTCTCATATTATATTTTATATAATTAATAATTAATGTGATTATATGCGTTTTGATCTTAAAATGAGATGAGAAAATAATATTTCCATTGATGAGCAAGAAACCCTTTGGGTCCTGGAATTTTCTGATTTACCCTTTTTTTAGACTATAAAAACGACCCAATGATTGTCGAATAAGTTGAATCTCAATGGTTAAAAAGGGAAAAAAGAGCTAGAGAAATTGTCTAGTTGGGTTATGAACTAATCTCTCATCGAGAACATTTTATCTACTAAACTTTAATAGGGTTTAAATAAACAAATTATGCTAAAAATTAATGTTATAACGTAGTTTCGTCCCTAAAAAACCTACCGTAGAAAAATTTTGTAAACTAATAATTAATATTAATATGTATATGTATATTAAAACAAACGTTGAAGCATATAAATATACAATATATAGAGTTTTAGGAATTTAAGAAAAAATATATATATAATCATGTAGAATTGACGAAAAACAATACAAACATTGATGTTATATTTCCATCCATTGTAATATTATGAGGTGGTGGAGTGGGGGATTTTTGTCAAGTATAATAGTTTGATTTCACTTCATGACTTGATTACTCATTCACATATGTGTTTAGTATGTGCGTGTGTAATACTTTATTCGAAAATTAAAATTGTTATAATATTAAAATTGATTGTAGAGCCTTGTATGCTCAAATTGATGTTTTTGACCTTAAATAAATTAATTGGGTGTAAATCTATTTCGGAAACCATTGCTGATGTTATGGTATAGTTAAAATGTGTTAGAAATGGTTCTTGAAGCATGCTTAAACTAGGTTTTGGTCTTTAGAACAATTAAATTAAGTTGTGGTTTGGATTTTAAATCAAATAGAGCGAAGCCATAGCTTACTGATTTTATTACAGACGTATGGATCAAATAACATGGGCGTATCAATTGGGGGATATGGCCGTATTCAATGCGTATAGACCTTAATTCATTTTGATTGCCATATGCAAGGGAGAAGGCCTTGCAGACCTATAAGGCCGTATAGAGGTCGCATGGGAGAAGGCCTTATACGTAAAATTATTATATTAAAGGTGCCTTGCGGGGTTTGAACAAGTTTGTAAAAGGTGTGATTAGGTTATATGAAAGACTCAAGGTGAGTACACATAACTTCATGCATGATAATGTATAATCAATGTGTATTTGTGATAATTGTATGACAGATGATGTTTAATGTGATTATTATGGACGTGAAATGCATAAGGTGACTCGTGTGATATGAAGTGTATATTTAAATGAATGTTTGAATTAGTATTTGTTTATGAGATAATATGAGGTGATAAACAACTGCTCTTATTACTGTAAGTAAATGTGGGAGTTAAACGACTATAAACAAAGAGTGTGAGATGGTAAGTAATTACCTAGATACGAGTGTTAAATTGTACATTAGTGCCGTAGGTAAATGGTGTTAAACAGTATAGTAATGATGTAAAAGTTGTTTATGTGTGATGTTGTATGCTTACTAAGCATTTGTACAACTCATAACGTCTATTTTAGATTATATTAGGTAAATGATGAGTTTGGACCAAAGTTCTTACGAAAATGGATTGAAAAGGAAGAAAATGCGTGTTGAATGAGAAAATAAGACAACTTTGACAAACCTTCTTTGACATAGCTCTCTTATGCGAACCCGATTTGAGGCTGGCCAAGCAGCCATGTAACTAAACTCAAAGAGCTATAATGCTATGAAAAAAGAAAAGCGCACCTCACCTCATATCCATGCGCGCCGCGCCACCTTGAATCATTAAAAGTTAAAAACTAGAATCTTGATATTCTTGCGCCGCAACAGTCAACTTTAGAGTTTTTTTATAAAAAGTGTACTGCGCTTTTTCGCGTTTTATAAATACATATTTTTCTTTTGTTTTCAAGAGACCCTTGGTACATATAGTTTTTCTTTTGTTTTTAGGGTTCTTTACTTATTTTAGGTAGAAATTGATATTATAAATCGTTAAGCATTCTAGATCAAAGTACATACACAAATTGTATTATTAACATTACCAAGAATTTTATTCTTATAAAATTACCAAGAAATCAGTATTTTAATACTTGAAATGAATTATTATTTATAAATTACCAAGAATTGTATTTTTAGCAATCCCCAATAAATTTTAACACTTGAATAAAATCAAATAACTTAAAAATTATAAAAACAAAATTTTTAAAAAATGTTCAATATAGTTCATACTTAATTCATAGTGTTAAGAAATTAATTTTAGCTTTTGGAATAATGACATCAATGATCCAGATTGTATTTTAAAATTTTGGACGGAGTGACATTTTCATAATTTACATGTGATGTTTTTACAAATCATATGTAATTTTATACTAAATCATCTGTGATTAAATATTAAAATCAATACTAAATCTTATTGAACACAACCTCAAAATTCTTATACCAAAACCAATGATGTATTAGCAAAATAAACAAATTACGAAGACCCCCCAAAACTACGCCCGTCGAGCCGAATGTATTAGCAAAAGAAAAAAAAGGAATAAAACGAAAAATAAAAGATTTGGATCGCTCTCGATTATAGATCTTCGCCTTCTGGCTCCATGAGCTTCAGAAGAACCACGCCTTCTTTTACTTCTTCGGCTGCAACTTCATTTTCCAAAAATGCATATTCAGGTAAGCTTTCATCTCTTCTTCAACAATCTATCCAGAAACAAAAACTCCCTCCTTCAATCCCCCAAAAAACCCAATTCAAATCTTCCCCCATTATCAATCATAAACCATCCAACATAAATCTTGATGATGCGTCTCACTGTTTTGATTACATGCTTCTCCTACAACCCCTTCCCCCAATTTCTTCATTCAATCATTTGCTTAATTCTGTATCCAAGAATAAACATCATAAAGTTGCAATCTTTCTTTATCGTAAGATGAACAGAGCTCATGTTTCCGTTTACCCTAATTTGATTACCCTAAACATTGTTCTTGACTGTTATTGCGAAGTGAGTGAATTAGATTTCGCTTTTGGGATTTTGGGTTTGATTCTGAAGAGGGGTTTTACTCCTGACAATGTTACTTATACATCTTTGGTTAAAGGGTTGTTTATGAAAAACAAGATTTTTGAGGCTGTTGGATTGTTTAACAAAATAGTTTTGTTAGGTGTTAGACCTCATGTTATAACTTATGGGACTTTGATCAATGGGTTGTGTAAGGCTGGGAAAATCGAAACAGCAATTAAGTTTCATGAAGATATTATGACTGGGAATATTGGTTTAAGGTTTGTATGTAAGCCGAATGTTGTATGCTATAGCATATTAATCGATAATCTTTGTAAAACTGGATTTGTTAGCAAGGGTAAAGAGCTTTTTATGGAGATGAAGAGTAGAAGAATCTCACCGGATGTTGTTGCATATACTTCTTTGATTCATGGTTTGGTTTTTTTAGAATTACAAGAGGCTAAACATTTGTTCATTGAGATGATTAACGAAGGGATACGTCCAAGTGTAATAACGTTTAATCTTTTAGTAAACGTGCTTTGCAGAGAAGGGCAATTAAATGAAGCAAGCAGGTTATTTGAGATAATGACTCAAAGAGGCGAACAAATTGATTCTTTGTCATATAACACATTAATGCATGGATATTGTTTGGAGAGTAAGGTTGATGAGGCGAAAAAGTTGTATATATCAATGATTGCCAAGGGTATCGAACCTGATGTTAGTAGTCATAATGTGCTTATTGACGGGTATATCAAAATTAGGAGAGTAGAAGAAGCTATATGGATCTTTAATCAAATGATTCAAGGACAAATTAAGCCAAATATTGTTACCTATAATGCCTTATTGACGGGTCTTTTTCAAAAAGGTGATGTTTTGGCTGCACAGAAGCTGTTTGACGAAATGCCGCTTCGTGATCTTACTCCAAGTTCTTGTACATATAATATCTTAATAAACGGGCTTTGTAAAAATGACCATGTTTTGCAGGCTTTAGACTTGCTTCAAACTCTAGAAAACACCGGGGTTGAATTGGGAATTAAAGCGTATAATACTGTCATTGATGGCTTGTGTAAAGCGGGACGAATGGAGACTGCTTGGGATGTATACACAAAGTTGTATTCTAGAGCCTTGGTGCCAACTATGGTAACGTATACAATCATGATTCATGGTTTCTGCAAAAAGGGCCAGTTACATAAGGCAAATAGTTTGTTTTTTGAAATGATAGAGAATGGGTGTGCTCCAAATGCTGTCACTTTCAATGCATTTATGCGAAAAGATTCAAATATGGCACCCAAAATGATTGCATTACTTAAGAAAATGGTGGAAAATAAAGTCACCCCAGATGCATCCACCGTCTCGTTGATGGTAGATTTTCTGTCGAAAGATGAGAAATATAGAAAGTATTTGGATATGCTTTTAACATTTCTTGAAGCAGGCTAAAAATCAGCAGTTTGATCTTATCTTATGAATTTTGTAAAAGAAGATAGATCCGTCTTACAAAAAAAGGAAAGATCAAAAGATATGGCAGGAAACTGTCGTTCTTAACTATTATAATGTTCTAAATCGATTTCTTACGAAGTTTGAATTGGAAAGTCAAAAGCCGATTTATCATCCATGTCAGGCTGCACATCCAACAGGTATATAGTCCCACCACCTCTCTTACGGCGTGTTCTCGAGTTTTCAAATTAAGGAAAGGAAAGGGGAGGAAAAGAAAGGCAAGGATGAAAAACTCGCCCTCCCAATCATCCCATTTTTGGGAGGGAAGATTTCAAAGTGAAATTAGCCTAAGTTCCCCCTCCCAACCTCTCCATTTCCTTTCCTTCCCTTCCTTAGCGCTGTGTTCCCGAGATATACTAAGAAAAGAAAAGAAAGGAAAAGAGAAGTAATGGGAGAAAAGAAAAGAAAGGATAATGATTTTGATTTTTCATGTTCCCGAGTTGGAAAGAAAAGAAATGAAATTGGAGAGAAAAGTCATAAGTTTGTGTTCCCGAATTGGAGAGGAAGGAAAGAAAAGGGGTCATTTTACAATAATACCCTTACTTTTTAAAATTATTTAATGTGATTAAGAGTAATTTAGTCACTTATGGAAAATCATAAAGATTTTCCTTTTCTTTCCTTCCAAATCCTCCCACTTTTGGGAGGAAAGATTAGGAGGGAAAGTTAACCAACTTTCCTCTCAAATCCTTTCTCTTATTTCCTTAAAATATTTCTGGAACACAAAACTTTTTTTTATTTCCTTCCAAATCTTTTCTTTTCTCTCCGGATTAAAATTCGGGAACACAGTGTAAGTGAAACTTGAGAACACCTCTTTTTTAGTTTCCTTCCAAATCCTTCCCTTTCCTTCGCAAAAAAACTCGAGAACAAGGTGTTGGTTACCATTAATTTTGCTCTAATTAGAGGTGGCATAGTCGGTGGGTTGGGTAACCACTTAAATTGAATAATTTTTTGAATGGGTTGAAATTGGTTGGTTGATCCGAAACAGTGTTGTTCAGTTTTTTTAGTTGTGAATAATTAGTGTGTCAGATATGATTTACCACAGATTCATCTATATAGTAATCTAAAATTTGGAATGAAAATGATTTAGGAGCTTTTGTGCATTAAAAATATACACTTTCGTGGATTTTTAATTCACTTGACCTCTTTCCTTCAAGCCATTTTTTTAATCTACAAGTTTGATCTATATAGAAATTAAACATTACCCGAATCGACCCATTCATAAGTATATGGTAATATGGTTCGAAATTGCTACCTCTTGCACTGATGCACGCTTATATTCTCTTCACAGATTTGTTCGTGGGAAGCTTATATTGGAAAATCTCTTTTGCTCTTTCTGAGCACAGGAAATGGTGCAGCAGCAAGCTGTTTGAAGATTTGGTTACAGTGGATAATGGATATCAACAAGGCAAGCAAGGTGAGAAATTCCTAATTTTTTCCCATTGTTGGTTTCTTTAATTATTATGCTACACAATGTTTATACACACCCAAACACACAAAGACATACATACATACACTTCTCTTATAGTTACGATAAATGGATAAATGAAACCTATTATATTTGTTAATAATATGTAGTTAAAAAATATTGATACTAGGTTAACAAGTATCCCTTGTTATTGATGAATTGATTTCCTTGTTACGGTATGGATTGGTTATTGAGCTTGACCAATTCTTTCCGGCTACATCCTAGAAACAATCGTGTATTGGATTTGAGCTTAAAAATGATCTATACTAATTGATTATTCCTCTTAGTTTTGCTTAAATCGCTTCATCATTGCCTAATGGCTCTATAAGAAATGTAATATATCATTTAGATGGGAGTAGTTGTAATTTTAGGGATCTAATAAGACCTATAAGCCATATATCTTTCTTTAAGGGATAGAAAACTATATAAAAAGGGAGACCTTCCTCGTTTATGCAGACTTTATAGAAACCAACAACAACAATACCCAATCTCACCTAAGCAAAGTATGAGGGTGGTAAGATGTAGATAGTCATACCTCTACTCGAGAGTCAAGAGACTGCTTCCCTTAAAGACAGACTTTATTTAAACCAATAAAATACAAGTTGTTCCAAATATCTATTAGAGTATTTTTGTAGCGTAATCTAATATTCCTTATTCAGGTATGCGTAACGCTATGTGCGTGAATTTTTTATGCTACTATTGAGAAAAATAAGTCCATCTGAACCTTTCATTGTTTAGGCATCCAATTAGGCCAATATTTAGAACATTTAAGCCACTGCATTCAATTTGAACAAACTAGAGAGGCATGAAGAGTTAAAGTACTTAAGTAAAATAAGTTTTAAGAACTTTTATCCACAGTAATGAATAATAATTAGGGCTGGAAAACATTTTGTACTTGTTGTGAGTGGTGGATCCATGAATTTCTAAGCACATACAACTTTTGTATCTGAACTAGATTTTTTATAATACACACAACAAAACACTACAAAAATCTGAGGGAATGCACGTGCATGCGTAGCAGACCATGGGTATGTTTGCACAACACATAAAGAGCTTTTGCATTTGTCTTTGAAAAAATAATTCTCGTCAAAAGAAAGTTTTGTTTGGATAACAGAGATTCAGCTTTGATTTTGGAAATTAAGCTTGAAAAAA
>JAUEJL010112607.1:0-12413 GCA_032274825.1 Drosophyllum lusitanicum | reverse complement strand
GATTAACGGTTTGTGAGATAATTAATTTTAAATAAATTAGAGGAGAGAGAAAGTGGAGACCAATAGTTAAAAAGTCAGAAATGTCCCCTTTATACCCTTACATACAAATATATCAATTTTGATTATTATCTAAGATTGAATCTAGACTATTGAATTTTGAAATTTAATGGCTATAAATTATCCCCCAGGATTATGAATTAAATTAGGACTATATTAAACATTCTCTTAAATAATAATGTGTAGTGAATATTTATTCCTAAAAGTTTGAATATTTATTAATGTGTGAGTTTAAGTTTTTTTTTAATATGTACATAAATATTTATTTTAAAATTTAAAAATATTTTTTTATTATCTTATCTCCTATTAAAATTAAATTTTAGAAATTGGGTTTTCAACTTTGACTACTAAAAGTCAAAATTAGACTTTCAATTTTAATAAAATGAATGGATATGAATTAATTTTGATTCAAGATCTTCTAATTAAATAGATGAATGTTAGTATTTTATTTATATTAGAAGATGTGTGTGTGTGTGTGTATATAGAGTTAATTATTAATTTGGTCATTTAACTATCTCATTTCTTCCGATTTGGTCATTTAACTTCAAAAGTGATCAAGATGGGCCTTAAACATCCACTTTTCGGTCTGAATTATCCTTTCGTTAGTTGATTGTTAGTCAACTCTGTTAAGTCAGGAATACTTTGGTCTTTTTACCATTTTTACTATTTGTTATTAATTAAAATAATATTTAATTGGTAGAGTTAATTTTCAATTAACTCTTTTTTTAAATATATAAAAGTATATATTCTCTCCTCTCCATATATATATATATATATATATATATATATATATATATACACATACACTCTCTCTCTCTCTCTCTCATTCTCTCACTCATCTATCACCTTCCCCACACTCTCTCGATAACCACAGCCCCACCACCCTCTAAGCAGCCGCCGTAACCGCAACCGCCACCGCCCACTGCCATCATCGGCTTTCTCTGTCACACTCCCCCACCGCAAATGCGAGTAAAAACCCTAGATGATTTTCTGTAACAAAAACCCCACCATGTAAAAACCACCACCGGAAACTCACCAAATAGAGGGTTTAGTTATACTCAATAGATAAATGTTGAAAAAAACGTACCCTGTTTTCTTGTTTTTTGAAAATGAGAAGCAAAGTCACGGGACAGAAAAAACCAAAAATAAAAAGGCAGAGAAATTATGAGATAGAGGGAGACGAACCTGAGCCCAACAGTGGGGTAGTCAACGTCAGAGACGAATCCTTGACATGCCAAAAAAAAGAAAGAAAAGACAGAAGGATGATAGATCAGATCAATCACCCAAAGCCTAAAATCTTGATACGTTTTCCTTTGTGTCAGATTTTTATATTCTATTTTGTAGTTTAGATTGAAACTGTGTTGTATTTTTCTTGTGAAAAAGATAAAAAGAGGTAGAAGATGATCTACAGTTATATCATGGCTTCAATCCTTTAGATCTGAAATTTGTGATTCTTCTTCTTTTCTTTTTGACACATCTGTTGGTGTGTGCGTGTGTGTGTGTTATACAGGTCTATGAATGGTGGATTTAAGAGACAGATTTGTTATGTGCATGTATCTGGTTGTTGGTGGTGGCGGCGACTAGACCGGAAAGAGAGAGAGAGAGAGAGATGAGGCATTATTGTCCAGAGAAAGAAACACCGAGAGATGAGAGAAACACAGAGAGCTAAGAGAGAAGTCAATGTCACAGTGGTGGTGGTTGTTTCCAGCGATAGGATGGCGGTGGCGGTGGTGATGGTCAATGTTGTCTAGAGAGAGTATGTATTTTTAGAAGAAAATGACAGTGAAAATTAAGGGCATGTGACATATAATAAATATTAATAATTTAATTTTAATAAATATATAATAAATATTAATAATTTAGCTTTAATGAATAAATAAAAAATAAGGTAAAATTGTCATTTACCCCTGACTTATCAGAGTTGAGTAACAATCAATTAACGAAAGGATCATTCAGACTGAAAAGTGAATGTTTAAGGCCCATCTTGGTCACTTTTGATGTTAAAGGACCAAATCAGAAGAAATAGGATAGTTAAAGAACCAAATTGACAATTAACTCTCTCTCTCTCTCTCTCTCTATATATATATATATATATATATGAGGGTTCAAACGAGAACTGTTGTCGTACGAGAACTGCGATAACCAATCTTAACCCTTAATTAAAATTAATCAATGGCTAAGATTTGTTGCCAGCTCATTAATGCTTCATTAATGACTCATTAAAGACTCATTAATGAGGGTTATTTTGGGAAAATCAAGCCTCGTAAATTAATGACGGCTCACTCGGACGCAATTCATGGTTGGGTAAATATATAAATTACCAAAATACCCCGATTAATGAGTCATTAATGGCTTTAAAAACAGTTATCGCAGTTCTCGTACGAAAAACAGTTCTCGTTTGAACTTTTACCTATATATACATATATATATATATATATATAGAGAGAGAGAGAGAGAGAGAGAGAAAGAGAGAGAGAGTTGTGTTCAAATAAAAAGTGGATTAAGGTAAAAAGAGTAAGGAGAAATCTGGAGATGATACATGACATAATTAGTTAAAGAGCATTTTAGGTATCTTTGTAATTATTTTCTCCCTCTCCCATTAAATTAGCCATCGTTTGCCTCCCTCGCTTCTATCAGTCAATCCCTCACTTCTGGTAACACAACCTCTATCTTCCATGCGTCCATCACCGCCAAACTTAATCATGCATCCATCCTGGTTTGTGCGTGAGTAAACGTAAACGAAAACTACCATTGATTTTTGGTAGCGATGTTTTTGTAAGGGTAGAGTTACCAAGAACGACAGGATCTGGCTTGAAACAAGTTACAGATCTGACCGGATTTTGAAACATTCACCGGTTGCCGCTCTCTTGGATTGAGTCAAAGCGATGGATGCAGAGCGTCACCGTCCCCCTGATTAGTTGTGATGTTTAACATCCGACAGGTTTGATGTGTGGAGTAATATATCGCCGACGCATAAACCATCATGCATCTGAACATCTTCGGGATCCCGCCTGCTGTTATTCATTGGTTTCGCAAAAGTCGCCTGAATCAGTTTTCATCATTTTCTCGTTGGATTTGCGACGATTTCTTTACGATCGATGAACAGACGATCTGAGTTTTTTTCCATTGTGAATTAATTTCATCATTTTTCAGTATGGATGTGTGCATCTGGGTTTCTTCATCAAAGGCACCGTTTGTTTGTGTGGATCGATAATTGGATCGAGTTCTTGTGTTTAGATCTGAAATGTCATGTGGATTTGGATGGAGTTATGTTCTTGTGTATCTTATTCTCAGAAGATGTTTCTGTATTAGTTACTTTATGAATTAAAGATGCTTATTCATCAGTTTTTTGATGGGCATTGTGAATCATTTGTTGATTTGTGCATCTGTTGTTGAATCTCGGTATTCATAGTTGAATTTATTTAAGACTTCATCTAATCATGATGTGTTTTTTTATTGATTTGTGCATTTGTTGAATCTGGGTATACGTGTGTGTATTATGCATCATATCGTGTTTTGTGCATCTCTTTTTTACAATGTGCATCAAAATAGTTCTAGAGAACATTTTTAAAGCAAATCAGTATTTTGGGTAATGTAAATAAATTAAAAAACGTTGCCTACATATCAGGAAACTGAAATTTTAAAACTTTAAAGGTCAATTATACCCTTAACTGCTTTTTTTTATAATTAATAGAAAGAGAAAGAAACCACTTTTTTAGAAACAAATTTTATCAAATTGAATGGCTGAGATTCCTTCTTACTTTTTGTAGTTTTTTTCTCTTTTTAGTATATCTCTCCCCTATATATATAGGTATATATATATACCTATATATATATATATATATAAAAAGAACATATACCTTTACATCTAACATGTGTCATTCCCAATAGTGCCAAACTATTTGAGACCATTTTAATAAAAATAAACATAATATTTTGAAACATGTGTGAATATTTGATAGTTTAATTCATGGTTCAATCTCTTAACCTTCAAATTTATTATCTTTATTTAATACTTTAAATTAAAGTTTAATGTTTACATTTAACATTGATACATAAATTTAATGCTTAATATATTACTTAGTAATTATACATGTAACACTTTAGGTGAATCACACATTGGTTGTGTACATAAGAGATTGGTTTATAAGTACATATTGGATCAAAAAGGATATTAAGTTTATGTATATATTTAAGTTTTACAGTTTAGAACTTAAAGTTTATGGATTAAAATGTGCTTGAGTGCGTGGGTAGGAGGAAGTTCTCACCTGATCAAGAGATACACATTGTATCAGAGTCACTATTGTGCTATTTGGGATTATGCGGCAATCTTTATCAAGGACGATGAGTCTCGGGGGTGTTTGCAACACCTTATGCGAATCTCAAATCAGATGTGGATAGGAGACATGTTTGGTTCATAACACATTTTGTGGCCAAAAGTATGATAAATAATATGAGAACTTTAGAGTTAAACGTGCTTGCGCGGGAGAAATCTAACCCTAGGAAGTTTCTTAGTGGTCGTCAAGAACAAAACCTTGAACAAATTTGAACAAAACACACAATATTGTGTTGTGATAAGACAAGGTGTTACAACATGTAACATAGTAAAAATGTGAAGTGATATGTTCAATTTAACTTATTTCAAATTCTTCTAAATTTCATATCCAAAAACTTAAAATTAATGAATCAGATTCACTTTAATTTCTTTTTATAAACTATAATCTTTCATTTTGAAATCATTACATCATGAGAAATTGGTTTTAAAATATAAAAAAAATAATTTTTAATGTGACAGAAGCTGAAAAAATAAAAAAGAGATAGAGTACAGACGAGATTATGAGATTGTTTTGTTTATTTAATGTTATAAATAATTTGTAGCACATATTAGGACACTAAAGTTTGGTTTTTTTATTTTAAAATTATTGAGAGAGTCTTGTAGCACATATTAGCACATATTAGGACATTTTTTTATCTTGCTTTATATGTTTATGAATCAATCTGTGAACCGGAGTTAGATATCTTTTTTTATCTAAGTATTTTCGTAAGTCGGTTTGCTACTTCAAGTTAACAATGTTTATCTTTTTAACTTAGAATTCAAATATTTTACTTATTAAAATTTATTTCCAAGTCATTAGAGGACAATTTTTAAGTGTCCTAAGTTTGGGATGTAGAAAATATAAAGGAAATATACCAGTTAAAAGCATTGTTTATAAAGCAATGAAAACATGACAAACATATGAGAATTAAGTTTATTTACAATCAACTAGCTATGAAAATTTTAAATATTCATCCAATTTATAATTAACTTAAGTAGGTAAATAATTAATATATTTGAACTTTTTACATAATTATGTAATTAGTTAAAACGTTAACATAAAAAATTCATGGGTGTGCGTTGCACAGCCTAGATAGTTAACTAGTAATCAAATAAAAACATGTAATTCATCAAACTTACCTTTTTTATTAATTTTTAATCTGTAAAAAAATCACATATTATTGATAACCAAACTACTCTCTTCCAAGGTTGTTAAAAGACGACACCTTAAATTGACATATTATCAAAAAAAGAAAAAACATACAGTTCAAGTGATGCGGCGAGTATAATTATATAATAGACACACAAATGCATATATGGAGACATTCACACACCTGCATACATACATATATAGGGACAAACACACACACAAAACAAACAAGAGGAGTGTCCATGCTAAACCGTGAAGATGTCAATATTATTCATGACGACAATAACAAAGAAAAAGTTTATTATCAGTTCTACAAAAACTCTCATATTTTAATTATATTAACTTGCTATATAGTAGAAATTTTTTTAAGAAACAGGATGTTAATTATATTTGAGTTGATTTTGGATGAGTGTTAAATACTTTTGAAAAAATATGACTGTATTTTTTAATTTGAAATTAAACACTAGAATGAAGGTTTGTTTTTTTATCTCCCACACATGTGCTTGTTGGAGACTCAAAGCCAAATTAGCCCTATCTAACCTTTGCTAGCTCATCAAAAACCTCTTCGTTGACTCATTCTGGATCTTCGAGTCTCATCGTGAAACCTAAAGCGCCAAAATGTAACACCCGTTTTTCGAATTAATATTTAATTATTGGATATTGTAATAGTATATTTGATATATATTAAGAAAGCTTTTACTCTAGTGTTAAAACAGAACAAAAACCGGTTAAATTGTTAAAGTACATAACGTGATGCGTTAGGTTGTACTAACGCAATACGTGGGTATATAAGGGTGTTGCGATGCGTTGCAATGTGATGCAATGAGGATCAATCATTAAATCTGAGTGGGAGACATTAGATTGTACGCCGAAAGTAAAATTTTAATTATAATGTCAGGAATATTTTAATCGACACGATGCGTCGGGCTAGAGTAACATGCTAGCTGATTTTATGGAACTATAGATATATACAACTCAACATGCAGAAGTTTAAGGATTAATGAAACCGTTCTAAGACAATTCTTAGCTAACTATTGGTGTTCTAGAGGTGTTTTGAAGGTTATTTGATTGTTTGGAGGAGCTAAGGAGACTTGGTTATTGAAGAATCAAAGCTAAGGAACTCGTGGTGTCGTCCTCGGAAGTTCTAAGTCGGTTCTCGCCTCAAAACAGTGAGCAAACAGAGGTAAAGTTTATGTATTTGAAACTTAGAGCACATATGGGTTATAAATGATATAAACTTATGAATTTTGAACGATAATGAAGGTCTGGTGGTGTTTTGATGATCAAAATGAATTTTACGACTTTAAATCACCATTCTGTGGTTATGATGCATGTGACTAGGGTTGTTTAGAAAAAGTATAAACGACTTATAAATGATTATACGTGTGAGAACCTATTGTAGATTATTTCCGGTGACACATGTTTCCTTTAGATATTTACCGCCATGCTAGTTTAATAACTATAGTTGTTACTTTGTTATTATCAGGTATTTACACTAATTTGCTCATTATATGTAATGCCCTAAATTTTTTTAAAAATAAATTCGTCTTTAAATATTCATTCAGCAAAATAAATAATAATGTGAATACATTAATCCCAAATAAATAATAAGTTCAAATAGCTGAAGCTATGATAAATGTTTATCTAAAATAATAAATGTTTTATGAAAATATTATAAGTCCACAAGGATGCTGTCAAGTTGATGTCTTGTCCTTGTCTGCTCGAGACGGTCCTGAACACATTAAATACACACGGGTAAGCATAAAACTTAGTGAGCTAGCACAGTACTTGCACGTTATACCAGATAGCATGTATTCAAGTAACAAGTACATCACATCAAAATCAATTATCGCCACACAGGCTGGTAAGTGCCCAACTACACATAAATAACTAGGGCCCATCTGCGCATAAATAACAAGCGCCCAGCCGCGCATAAGCAACACAACACATATCACAGTACATCATCACATATGAACAGTCATCTCAGTATAGAGAGTAAGTTAGTGCTAACTCACCTGATTCATAGCCTAGGTGATAGCTACGATACAAGTCAAGAGTATTTGGAAATTAAGTCAATTACCGGCAAACACCTACATTTACAATTATAACACATAAACCCTTGTAATCTCATATTATTCGTATAATTTGTGATTAAATATCAGGTTCAATTTGCAATTGGGCATCAAAGCCCATTTTGCGATTCCGTTTATAACCCGATTTGTGATTCTGACTCTTAACTTAATTTGTGGTTTGAACCCTTAGGCCCAATTTGTGATTTGGGCCTTTAAGCCTAATTTGCGATTCAGGCATTTAAGTCTAATTTGCGATTCAGGTATTTAAGCTTAAGTTACGATTCATGCATTTAAGCCTAATTTGCGATTGGCATAACTACGCCTATTTCGTGATTCGATACTTATAACTGTTTTGCAATTCAACTCTACAAGTCAATTTGCAATTCAACTCTACAAGCCAATTTGCAATTCAACTCCACAAGCCAATTTGCAATTCAACTCTACAAGCCAATTTGCAATTCAACTCCACAAGCCAATTTGCAATTCAAGTATACAAGTCAATTTGTAATTCAACTCTACAAGCCAATTTTCAATTCAATTCTACAAGCCAATTTGCAATTCAACTCCACAAGCCAATTTGCAATTCAAGTATACAAGTCTAATTTGCAATCCATGTGCCACTCAATTTGTGATTCCATCATAAACTATGATTTGCAATTCCAACATATAGTCTAATTTGTTATTAGTACCTAAATACTAGTTTTTTATTCTATTTTGTGATTACAATCAACAACCTGAATTTGTGATTTCAAGTCTTGACCCATTATTCTAATTTGCAATTCATGTAAACTAAACTAATTTGTGATTCAAGACATACAAGTAGTTTGTGATTGGTTCCACCTAAAGCTATTTGCAATTCCCCTTCCCTTCCTTTGTTTTGCGATTTCAGATTCAAGAACAGACCACCACCTTCATCATCTGTCGAACATGTACATATATACACTTACCAAATTCAATATTTTCTAATGCTCAATCATTTTTCAAGATTCTTGATCCTATAGATTCCTATTAACATCTACACCAACCCTTAAGAATTAATTGCATTTACATCAAGTTTTACATAGCCCTAGATGAACTTCTTGTTCTCGGTTTTAGACCTCAAATCGACAACCCCCAGCCCCCAAAAATCGATGATTCAAAGCCATATTAAATCGTAATATGGTTGTAGAAGGGTGGAGATTACTAACATGATGTTTCCCCCACTTAATTGCCACCTGAAACTCGCAATTCGGTCACCTTTTTCCCTTGGTCGTTCTCGGCAGCAGTAACTTGACTCACAGTCTCACAGACGTCAATTGGGAAGAAGGAGGCGGCTAGGAAAGGGTGTTACAGTAGTCATGGGCTTAAGTGATGTCTTTCCTAATTTGCCTAAGGACCAACACACCTAATGTTTATAGCTTAGCCCAATACTTCCTTTGGACTAGCAATAACTAATTAATAGTAAGTTATGAAACCCACACCAAGTTGTGTTTAATACTTGGCTCAATTAACCACTAACACCAATCACTATTAAATAATTTCTTCAAAAATAATTAAAGAATTAATACCCGTAATATCTATTAATTAATATTATTACAATTCAAAAATGGGTATTACATTATATTTGTGGAATATGCATCTTATATGTGTCGAAGTGTAACTATGTGAAAATATGTTATGTGTGAATGTTGTACTATCATGTGAAAGTATAACCCACACACACACACACACATATGTGTATATATATGATCCAGAGTTGTGCTAATATTGTGAAGGTACGACTCATGTACAGAAATTGTGAAGGGTTATGCTATTACGGTGAAAGCACAACTTAGGACTCGGTTGGGACATGTGAAAACCTTGATACGGCTTGATTAGTCTCGAAAATTGTGCTTTAGTGTAATTAAATGATATTACGCATATATGATTATGTGACCATGGATATATGTATGATGTGTGTAACAACATGGTATTCAATTTTTACGACTTTCAAAAATTTTCTATATTAAACGCATTAACATTGCAACATAAGACCATAAACAACTCAATATGTAAACATTCACCATAGTTTCATATTATACTCCAACTCAACAAGCAATCTATCTAAACTACCTGCAACAGTACAATACACATTTCAAGAAACAAGTGACAGTTTAAACAACCTTTCATAACCCAAACAGTTAAAAACAATTAACGGTGAATATAACCGCATATAATATTCCCGCACAACCGATAAGTATGAAAACACCCACAAATGCATAAACAAACGCCTTTAGCATCATAAAACACCGTTAATCGGGGAAATGACCACACCACGTAAAGGCCCACTAACAAAAGTCAAACCCATGTAATTTGCAGATGCTACTTTGAGACTATAGTTTTAGATTAGAAAACAAATTATCCAAATCTTAAAGGGTACTACTGTTTAAACCCCCTTTTCATATACCAGTCATATCAAATCAATCTATTATAGTTTTAAATGCAGACCACACACTCACATGTATCATATCAAAAGAGTCAATTTTGATTTTTAAGTGTCAAAATAAGGGTGTTACTATTTGGACCCACGCTCTCTCACATACCCGACATGTCATATAGGAGATGATTTGTACATACTATTTTTTTGTCACACATAACAAAAAGTGTATATCTTGACAACAATACCATTGAATATGTGGTTGAAAAAAATAGTTAATTGGTTCGTAAGGGTAAAAAAGTCATAATTGTTGTCTATGACAAAAAAATGTTGTATACAAATCATCTCACATGTTATATCAATAAATTACAGTTTTCAATGTATGTCATATACTCACGTATATCACATTACGAGTATGAAATTAGGCTATCAGGAATTTTCGAATACTTTCACCCCTAATAATTACACCCATCTTAAAATCCTCCAGTCTGAACAATAATCGCTATACGTGACAACAAAACATTTCATCTTTTATTACGATTGCCTACTACCTTTACTCTTACTCCATATGGTGTGTAATCTAGTATGTTCGATAAGTTTTATGCTTACTGTTGTCTGTTTACTCTTTCTACAGGAAATGACACAGACACAATGAAGACAACTAAGTATTTATGTTTTTCGCAAGAAAGCTCCTATGGTTAAATAAGTAATTATGTCGTTTTAAAACGTGTGTTTATGTAAAATGATTTGTAGTTCTCGATAGAGAGCCAAATCATAAGAGCCAAAGTTGGGAAGATTTTGGAAGAAAACCAAACATTTCACTTTTCCTTTTCATTTTCTTTCGAACTCGGGAACGCCAATAACAAAAAAAAAACATTTTCCTTTCTGTTTTTTTCTTTTCTTTTCTCCCGTTAATTTTTTATCTCTCCATTTTCTTTCCACGTATAACTTAAAAACACAGTGTTCAAATAGGGTCCCTAATCTTTTGTTTGAGTGTTTCCTATGCTTAAAACCTATTAACAACACAATAATTTAATAAATAATAACTTCTTATTTCACTTCAACAAAATTCTAAGACATAAAAGTACACACTACTAAAAATGGCAACAGATAATCCTTACTTAAGGGGATGGGTTTCATCCAAGAAGTGGATCTGACCCAACTAAACCATATAGTCCAAGACAAGAAGAAAAATAGGCCCAAAAGGTCTTTAATACTTGGCCCAGACCAACATAATAAAATAATCAATCCAGAATTATTATTTTTATTCATAAAAAAAGAGAAATTTCCATGTTCAGAGTTCCTTGGGCATGTGAACCTTTTGTCTCTAATGTACATGATCTAGCTAGCGTTACTTCTGACCGTCTCCTGAAACAATCCTTACCAACCCTTGATTGAAACTTTTAGGATTTCATCCCTTGACATTCTTTAGAAAGGCAAGTGAACTATCTAGTGGACCACAAAATGATTACAAACTTTAACCGAACCAGTTTTGAACCAGTGTAGATCTTATTGGTCATTATATCCATTATTTTCAATTTCATGTTCCAATCGGGTTTTTGTTTAGATTAACACTGCTATCTTAAGTTATTAACCACACTTTGTTCATAATTGGGCTTAGCCCTTCCGGCAATAAATCGATTTCCAAGAAAATACAATAATCAATCTTAGGGGCGTCTCGTGGATTTTGAAGGCCCTATGAGAAGTGAAAAAATGGGCCCCTTACACACACACACATATATAAATGAATTTTCACTAATACTACGATATCTATTATATAAAAAACTAAAACAAAAGATATATAGTAAAACAGTTTATGGAAACAAAGTTATCAATCAATTATTCGTAATCAATATTCTCCAATATATCGTTCTCAATAACTATCATTACCAATCCATTAAGCCTTTTTTGTGACATTTTGGATCGTAAGTACGATTTCAACAACTTCAGTTTTGAGAAACTTCTTTCTGCAAATGCAACAATTACTGAAATAGTCACCTATATGCAATAATTGCATTGGGAAAATAATCAACTTCTTTCAAGTATTTTAAGACATAGTTAGGTCAGATAGTTTTCCCAGGTAAAAATGTGTCAGCCAGCTTCAACTCCATATAAAGTTTATTTGCATCAAGATAAACAAATTTCTTCTACGAACCTGACGCCTCTGAGGAAATACACGATCAATATTCATTTCAATGGCAAGTTTCTTAGCATCATCAATAGCCTTATATAACCATGTTTCTCTAAATTCCTTGAAGTATTTGATCAATATATTCACTTCTTAATATATCAATCAAAACATGGGATTTCTAAAATTTCATTTTTTAAACTGTGAGCTTCGAAAAATTATATATATATATATATATATATAGGGGACGGTTCAAACGAGAACTGTTTTTCGTACGAGAACTGCGAGAACCAATT
>JAUEJL010112596.1:0-12414 GCA_032274825.1 Drosophyllum lusitanicum | reverse complement strand
TTGGGTAAGTCAGCGGCTCGGCTGAGAGTGGTTTGCTTGGGGAGTAATTGTCTGGGCCTCTGATATTATATTTGTGAGGAGCCGTAGTTTTTGTAATACTGGTATTTTAACTGGTTGGCTTGGAAAACTGTTGTTTTTGTACAGTTGTAAAATACTTTTAGTATTTTAATCGCTTCCGCAGTGTTGTATTAAAAAATGAAAATTTTTGGGTTGAAAATACGGTGTTACAGAAGGTACTACAACGACAGCGGTGGTGGTTGCTTAAACATGGTAGTGATGGCAGTGGTGTATGTTTTGAGTCAGCGTGGGCTTAGACATGGCAACGACGACGGTGTTGTATGTTTTGAGCCGGCGTGGTTGTGGCCTCATTCAATGGAGATAGATAGAGAGAGCGAAGGTCGGTGATCGGGTCGTCGAGAATGGATGCGATCGACATTGGGTGGTTTCTAGGTGGACAGGGGTTGGAGATGGTTGACTAACACTCCCTTCTCCGGCGAACCCTCTTACGTCGACCATGCACCATGGTGGCTCAGATGAGGGCACCGACTGTGGTTATTAAAGGCACCGTAGAGAGAGCGGGATGAATTTAGGATTTTCAAATGTGATAGACTAATATGGAAGTATGAGTAGAGAGAGGGGAATAAACGGTGAATTAAATCGAATAAATAATATTTTAGGGTAAATGTCTATTTTACCTTTTTCATTTAATTTAATAATCCATAAAGATACAACTTAATTACTAAAATGTCATACATGATCCTAGCTAGCGTTTGATTAAATGATCGGAACAAGGATCAAATAGAAAAATCTTAAAATGTGTGACGGTAGAAACACTGCATCTACCTTAATTTTTATCTCTCCATCCTCGTACTTTTTCTCTATCTTCACTAATAAGACCTTACATCTTCATATTAATCTATCACAATCTCCTTGAATCTCTATTGTTAATCACCTTTATTTCGTTATTTCACAAAAATGGTGCATTAGTTGCATCTTTTTTCAGATGCACTATTTTTTGCTACATCCAATTTTTTTATTCTATAAAACACATTTATTTAAATAAAAATGGCATATTGAAAGGCAAATCATATTTTACCATTGTCAAATGACGCTCCTTTAAGTTTTTTGCACTAAAGTTATAGTAGATGCAGTGTTTCTACCGTCACGTATTTTAAAACTGTTTCTATTGAATTCTTACCCTATATATATACTAGCATTGTACCCGTGCAATGCAGCGGTAACAAATATTTTTTCTCGATAACTTGTTGGTTTTTAAAATAATGGTGATTTGTTTCTTTTCTAACTTTTAATTTGTCAATGAAATTTTTACATAGATGGTAAAATCCAATAAAGATGTTGGCCTTATAGCTCTATTCTATTTTAATTATAATACCTATTTAAGAAATCCAGCAATTTTTATAATAAAGGTTGAAAGTTATTTAGATTTAATAGTTCTAGTTATACGCAATTTTTAATAGTAAAGTTAAAATAAAAGAATATTTAATATGAAAAGTTTAATTATTAAGTTAATTTGTATTGATTTGATTTTTTAAATAATATTTATTTTGGAAGGTTTAGTTATTAAAATGGTATATAAGATTGTCATTAACTTCATTAAATAGTTGATTTATTTAATGGTTTTCATTAATTGTAATATTAAGGGTAAATTAGTAATTTTAAATTATTTAAAATTAAGAGATTAAAAACAAATAAATGTTTTATAATATAGTATAGATTATAGATTATAGATATAAATATAAATAAATATTTTGATTCAAAATTTAAAAGTAAAATGCTAATCTCGGATATACCTAATTCCGTAGACGCAACTCAACATCTGTTTGTAGGCCGGCTCGTCGTAATACCCAATCAAAGTCAACCACGTTGCACCTGTGACACAAATTCCTGACATGTCAACTTTTAATTCGTCCACGTCATCCAAAGCTCCACCGTGGATACAGTCTCTTCTTAAAACTCAACGCTGATCCAACCGTGGTTACCAAAGACGAAGTCGCATATATAAACCCCCTACTCTCTACCTCGTGATCTCACACTCACACTCTGGGTATCAATGGCGAATCGGAGGTTAAACCCTAATTCTCTCGCAGTTCTCTCTCTGCTGCTACTCTTCTCGATTGCTTCTGCTAAGGTCTTCTTCGAAGAACGATTTGATGGTAATTTTTCCTTGTTAACATCGCATTTTTTCTTTCTTTCAATGAATGTAGCTATTAATTTGCTGGCGTACTGAGTCTATGATGAATTTTTGTTAGTTTGATCTTATGTTAGTCCGATCTGCCTACGGAGACCGGATCTATTCCGTGTATTATAGATGGTTTCTTGATACGTATATATCTAGTTGATAGATGAGATTAATCGATACAGAATTCGAGATCAGAGTGAATTTGAAACTGTTCATAGATTGAAAGTATATATGATCTACTGTACGTGTGATGAAGTGGAGCAATTCCGTCTGTGGTTTTAGACTTTAGCATGATATTTTTGGTTTTGTTTATTTGACGATTATGCAATTATGAGAAAGATTGATTTTATGTACGATCGGTAATTCTTTTCTGGTGACTGGAATTATCACTATAGACTCACTGTTTTAGGTGTGCTCAGATTGGGATTATTTGTAACTGGATCTGTTTGTATTTATTAAGGCTTTATATTAGATCAGCAAATGACTCATGCCCCTCCCTAGACATAGGTCTGTTTCATGGACATTGTGATAGTTGTGGGATCATGAGACAATAAGAGCTCCACGATCTGTTGACATTGACGACTTAAATTCTTAAAAATAAAATTTCATCAGCAGATCATAGTTACATTTCCTTTCTAGAATAAGCACTTAGAACGTGGTTTGTGTAAAATTTAGTTCCTTTCTAGAATTAGTTCTACATTTATATAGCTAATATTTGTGACGTTACATGAATTATTGTTGTATTAATTTGTACATTTGATTCAATGTTGTTTGTCAGATGGATGGGAAAGTCGGTGGGTAAAATCTGATTGGAAAAAAGATGACAACATGGCTGGCGAGTGGAATTATACGTCTGGTAAATGGAATGGAGATGCCAATGATAAAGGTGACCCTTTGCCCATTTGGTTTTAAATGTGAATACTTATCAGTAGAAGTTGTGTCAACCTTTCATATATCATGATGTTTATAAGCAGCTGACATGAACTCTTTTATCCTTCTTGGTAATAGGTATCCAGACAAGTGAAGACTACAGGTTTTATGCAATTTCAGCTGAATACCCTGAATTCAGCAACAAGGATAAAACTTTAGTTTTCCAATTTTCTGTTAAGCATGAGCAGAAGCTTGATTGTGGTGGGGGTTACATGAAATTGCTCAGCGGTGACGTAGATCAAAAGAAATTTGGTGGTGATACCCCATACAGGTTATTTACATATTACCCAATTGTTTTTGAATTCTTAAGTTTTGACTTTGGTATGATAGCTCATACTTTGATATCGTTGTTAACTACAGCATCATGTTTGGACCTGATATCTGTGGGTATGCCACAAAGAAAGTTCATGCAATCCTCACATACAATGGAGAAAACAAATTGATCAAGAAAGATGTTCCTTGTGAGACTGACCAGCTTTCACATGTTTATACATTCGTCCTCCGCCCTGATGCTACCTACACTATCCTCATTGATAATGTAGAGAAACAGACAGGAAGCTTGTACTCTGATTGGGATCTTCTCCCACCTAAGCAAATAAAGGATCCTGAGGCCAAAAAGGTATTAAAAATGCATGTGCAATAATTTTGTTTATGCATATTAAGAGTGTCCCTTATAATGCTAACTCAATATCAAATTGATGACGACAGCCTGAAGATTGGGATGAGAAGGAGTTCATTCCTGACCCTGAAGACAAGAAACCTGAGGTAGTAAAACCATACGTGTTATTTTCTATCCAATATTAATATGGGAATCGAGAACTGAATGATTTTTGTAATAATAGGGTTATGATGACATTCCAAAGGAGATCCCAGACCCAGATGCCAAAAAGGTATGTATATTCGATTTTGAATTCTAATTTATGTGAGTTTGTGTTTTATATTAGTTGGTTCCTGATTAAGATATGATAAAAATCTCAGCCAGAAGATTGGGATGATGAGGAAGATGGTGAGTGGACAATCCCAACTATTCCTAACCCAGAGTACAAGGGTCCATGGAAGGCAAAGGTTTGTAACTTGTATTTTGAGTAAGGATTTTCATCATAATTAGTAACACACACGTCTCTTAACTATGTTCTCACTTTTCCCCTTTGACAGAAAATCAAGAACCCTAACTACCAAGGGAAGTGGAAGGCACCTATGATTGACAACCCAGGTATCTATCCATTCATCTCTTCACTTTTTTTTTTCTGGCAGATATCTGGTTTACTCTCTCCATGTTTGTATTAATTGTGAATTTTCTCTAAATTGTAGAATTTAAGGATGACCCTGAACTCTATGTTTTCCCCAAGTTGAAGTATGTTGGCATAGAGCTGTGGCAGGTGATCACCTTTTCTATTGTACTGCAATTATGCTTGTTTAAGGATCAAATACTTGAAGACATGTTATGCTTCTTTTTCAGGTAAAATCTGGAACTCTGTTTGACAACGTCTTGATATGTGATGATCCTGAATATGCCAAACAATTGGCAGAAGAAACATGGGGCAAACAGAAAGATGTATGTTACTTCTAAATCTCATTAAACTTACTTTTCTTAGCATTTTCTCCTTCTCATTATGTTTTTTTTACTTATCTTAGGCTGAGAAGGCAGCATTTGAAGAGCTAGAAAAGAAAAGAGAGGAAGAGGTTTGTTTGTTTGTTTTTAGTTATATACTTTTATTATCTTTTAATTATTTTTTTGTTTTCTTTTTTAACTCTTTGCCTTTATCCCCCTTTAGGAAACAAAGGATGACCCAACTGATTCTGATGTAAGTCTCTCTCCCCCCCCCCCCCTCTCTCTCTCTCTCTCCACATTCTTATTTAATTCCATATTAAAAGATGTTAACAAGAGGACATTTGTGCAGGCCGAGAATGATGATGATGCCGAGCCAGAGGACGAGGAAGAGTCAGAAGAAAGCGATGTCAAGGTAAAGATGATCAAAGTTTAACATGATTTGTGTACAACTTTTTGTATAACCACCATTTTAATCCTTCCATTTTTATAATTGTGCAGGATGAGCTATGAAGGGCCAAAACACAAGTTGTAATCTGAGCTTGCTCAGCAGTTTAGACTCGGGAATTTTTTTTACTTTTTTATGACTTCTTTTAGGCCTTTTTTTAAAAGGATATAAATCATTTGGGAACTGTATTCCTGTTTTCTAGCCCTTGATTGGATTGGCTTTGAGCATCAACTATCAGAAAGTAATTAGAGAGAAAGGAAAAAGTGTTTGTTTTTTGTTCGACCACTTTAAAGGTCACGTTACAGCAACATCTATTGCGGTCGAGGATATATTTTCACATTAAAAACCCGACATTGGTTTCTCTTATACGTGATATTGATCAAAATTGCAAATTTAACGTTCAAAAGATATTGTTAACATTAAAAACCAGACATTAGCTTTAAAGTATGAAGAACAAATCAGAATTTTGATTCTACTTCTCTATCGCTCAACATGAACAAACAAACAAACCTTAGAAATCAAGAACAAATCTATAGGATCTGAAATCAGAAAGGTTTGATCTGAAATCATAAATATCGTTCATTTGGAGCTACGACTTACAATTGAGGTGGTACGATGGTGGATATTGAGGTGGTATGGTGGTGGAGACGGAGGTGGTGCCGCGATGGAGATGAAGGTGGTACTGCCGAGGGTTTCAATGATGGAGGATATAAGGGTAAGAATGATATTGTCGAATGATCTAAAAAGAGTTTTGAGCCAAAACCATTCAACAGTTAATTTAGAGAAGACACTAAATTCGGGTGAGCATCCCGTGCTAAGCCATTCTATTAAGAAGCTATCAAATAGACCTTATAGTCTTCAATATCAATCACATCTAGAGACGAACCCATAAATATATTTAGGGGTTGCATAAATATAGTTAGCGTTAACACCTATGTAAAACGAACAAATACCAACCAAATTTAACACTACAAGCAAAAAATTAAGAAATTATCCGTGCTATCCCGAACCACATACTAGGTCCTCCCCCTTATCACATCAAGCTTCCAAAAAGAATTAATCACCAATTTATTGGGTTATTTACATGTCTTCTTGAACTTTATTTCCCTATGCACCTAGATGTCAAATTCCATGTCCTCTAGAACAGAAACTCAAGAACAGAAAGTCAACTTTAAAAGATTAAGATCTATATATATTATAAAAAGTTTAGATGTCATTCTATATATATTATAATTTAGTGGTTCCATAAAATGATTTAGCTTTTTATGCATTTAAAACACAATTTGCTATTTGACATGTCTGTGTTGATCATATCCTATTATTTACTTCTTTGACTATTTAAAGAATCAACCTATTCATTACCCTCTAATACTTCCACATATTTGGTGTCCATATGAAACATAGTCATCAACAAGAGAGATAAATGTTGACTTCTGATGTCAAATCTCATATTTGGGTAACATATTAAAGAACTTTTATCTTGAGAATACAATATCCAAAATTCATCAATAAGAGTGATGAGTAAAGTACCCCTCTTTAACAAAATCAATCCCTTAAAGATCAATCATTTGATGATGCTTGAGTCTAGACTACACATTCAATTGATTCACTACCAGTTTAACAATCATTGAATCAGTACTGATTTCATTCATAAATTTAATTAATCAACAATCACTGATCTCGTGATGATGGCTCTAACATAAGACGACCAACTCTATCCTCGATCTCCTTCATTCTAGCTTGAACCAAATGAATCTTTCTATTCAATTTGAACTTGTCTGAAACTTGCACGATATGTATATAGAATTACACAGATGCCACACCCACGAACATATTTTTATTGTATATATTTGATTTTAAACGAAGAAAAATACTCGTACAAATAAATTATTCTTGTGAGTATGTGTCAATCATTCTTATGTTATTAGGTGCTACTAACTACACGTAATATAATTCTTACAAGACGTGCATCTTTAAATATTCTCTAAAATCCAAACACGACACTAAAGAGCATCAGAGTCTGGACGAAGCGGAGGTATGGAAATGATGCAGGATCAGATGGTACCAAGCTGGGCAGATTCATTATCAGCATAAGTGGAAAAGAAATTGCCACCGGACCAAAATAACAAGAATCATGGATCAGTAGCAAGGCATATACAAGTATAACTTGTAGTGAGCTTGCAGTTAAGGAAGTTGTACTAAAACAACATGTTATATGAATGAAATCAATAAAAAATTAAAAACTAAAACAATTCTAAACCTATGATACGGTTTACCAAAACAAAAGAGTAGTACATAGATTTTATATACTCTCCGCCACAAGAACATATTAGCAAGAAAGTTTTTCATACACAAGAATGTTTAGTCAAACTAAGTAGCAGGCAAGCGACTCAGAAATGGATTGAAGCAGCACGTGAGAAAGAGTCGGCTGAAAGCGATGGAAGTTTGTTTTCCAGTGAAGTGAAGGGGAGTTTGTTTTCCAGTGAAGTGAAGGGGAGCTTGTTTTCCAGTGAAGTGAAAGGGAGCTTGTTTTCCAATGGGAGATGATGATTTGAATTAACAACTTTCTTTGCTGGACGTAAACAAGCTAGATGCTGCCGCCTTGTCATTTGACCATCGTTACATGTTGGAAGTTGGTTTACCAACACACAAACCTCCTCCTCCTTTGCGACTGGTGCACCTGTCGAATCCTGCATTCATACATAAAAAAGTTATTCAAGAAGTTTTAAAAACGTTACAAATGGGACGTGGAAGTGGATGATAAAACCTGGGAAAAATACATACCCCTCCAAGTGCAGAAAGAAAGGTGAAAGCTTGATTATCAGCAGCAAGATAGATTTCAATGAGCTTCCTCAAGTCAGCAAGGGTTGCATCTTTTACGAGCCTCAGAGTTGTGATCACCGCATTTTCTCCATTTTCAACCGAAGCAGTTTCCCATTTCACAACCACTTCCACCACTGCATCACTTGTATTATCATTTGAACAACTATTCCTCCCCATGGGGCTGCAGTTTTCCTTTGAATCACTACTACTCACAACTCGATTCTGCTTGGTTTCAGGCTTATCTTGTGAACTCTTGTTAGTGGTAGGGAATGAAGTGGGTGCTGTGTGTTGAGAAAGCTCCCTGTAGTTTCCACAAAGCGTAAATATATTTTGGATACGCAATTGCCTCGATGAGGCTGTATCTTCGCCGTTGCACTCAGACTCGGTGGCTGCTAGAGAATCAATATCAAAAGTGAAAGCAGAACCAGAAGGATGATTCTTGACTGAATACGACCTCGTTTCATCAATAACTTCTTTCTGAACTTCATCCTCTCTTTCTTCCTCTTCTTCTTCTTCTTCCTCCTCCTCAAAGACGGTGCTCAAAATTGCTTTACTTGTTGAAGTTGGGACATAAACATCCTCATCATCATATACTTGATTTTTCAACTTCTCCTCCATAAAGGAAAAGGGGTAACCCCCCATAATGCTGCTGCTGCTATTAGTAATCAAAGCAGCTTTATTATGATCACGTTGACCCATATCCATATCCAGTGATTTATCCAAATCCATGGACTTCTCCATCCCTGGATCTTCATCAGCAGCATAAAGATCCATCAGTTTTTTAGCAAAACTGCTTCCTTCCGGAAAATGATCTTTTTCATTTTCTTTGCTGGAATCGGAACGAATCAGTTGAGATTCAATCTCCTCCAAACGACGCCTGAGCATTTCAAGTTCTTCCTGTTGTTGGAAGATCTTTAGTTCCATCTTCCTCCTCTCCATCTCAACAACCTGGTCTGCCATCTTCTGACACTCTTCTATCTTCTTCTCCAATTCGCTCCTCATCATCATGTCCACCTCCTCGCTCTTCTTCTCTTCTGCCTCTGCAAGTTTTGCCCTTAGACACGCAATTTCCTCTTCTTTTTTCAGTAGTTGTTTATGAGCTTCATTCTTCTCCTTCTCTCGTATCTTATTCTCCATTTTCAGCTTGCTAATGAACTGATCCATAGCTGCAATCCTTGCTCCAACCATTGCATCTGATGAATTACAATCTTCTCCCTTAATCGGGGTATTCGATCCACGCACAATGCATTTTGCCTTTGCGCCATATTCCAATGTTGATATCGTCTTATGCATTTCTTTAGGATCTGGGCTTGCACATAGTATCATAAGAATCTTTGACTTGTCATCTTCAAACGAATCCTGTAGAGATACATGTATAATTAGCAAATTGCTCTCTCTCTCTCTCTCTCTCTCTCATATATGATGATGATGATTTACCTACCTGCAAAAGCATGGTTAACTTGCTATCTCTGAATGGCACATGAGAATCACCATTGGCAATCGACTCTACCACTCTCTTCAGTGCTATATTACCCTGATTAATCTTTGCTGTCTGCAACTTCAACTGGTTAGCAAGTAATTCATATAGGAAAATAAAATACAACCAATCCCTCTTCTACTAACATACAAGTAAGTCAACTTCATGATTACCTGCATCTTGGCTTCAAGTCCAGTTTGACCAGCTTGTTCTATATTTTCAGAACCAGCCATGTCAACAAGCATTAGCCTTCCACCCACAGTTGGCACATCAAGAATTATCTGCAACAATATGTACAATTCTGCCCATATTCAAACTTAAAGATTTCAAAAGCAAAATGCGATAAAAGTTGTAACAGATTCAAACCATGCAGTGACTCCTGGAGCTTCTTTCATTGCAAAATGTGCTTTTCACAATTCTACGCTTCTCAACCTTTTGGATCTCTTTAGATATCTTCCCTGCTTCACTCCCTGATATGAAACTGGCATTCTTTGCTTTCTTACCCATAACTTCTAATTTTACCTTGAGTTTAAGAAAACACACACACAACCTTAGCTTCTGTGGTTAATTGTATGATACAAATAATGAGAGTAATTAAACACACAACCATAGCTTCTGTGGTTAATTGTATGATACAGATAATAAGAGTAATTAAGAGAAGTAATCCATATCAATGGGAAAATGACAAATTTAATCTAAACGTGCACATCCTAATTCTCAAAGTGGCTGACATTTTAAAGGAAAATGAACATACTTGAACACACAAACTTAAATGAAAAACTGCTACAATTTTCCACAAAAATATGCAGAAGACATACACAATGAGAAACTTAAAATGGGAGAAAGCAATGTATTTTATACCTTGGAAGCATTGCCTCTGGACCAGCCAATGTTGAATCCAGCATTACTGCTGTTGGTAGACAAGAGATCATAAATCTCCTCATTGTAAATTTCAAGAACAGTCACTTGCACAAAACTACCAACTCCCGCTTTTTGTTCACCAATCTCCTCATCATCCCCATTCCCCAAAATATCCCTCAAAGACTTGTACACAATGCCTTGCTGCTTAGCACACCCAAACATGGTATGACTCTTTCCGGAACCAGTTGGCCCATACATCATAATAGTACATTTATCCCCCAATTTCACACCATTGATTCTTGATTGAACAAAATTCTTGTAGAACTCATCAAGATCCTGATTTTCAGATAAAGACACTCCATCCAGAGTGAAATCACGATACCCAATTTCAGTTCTAAGCCTAAGAGAATGCCCATCGGAATTAACCTGCAAAACGGAAATGGGTTTATCTTTCCGGTCAGGGTAATCTCGAATCCGGCCGATTACTTCAACTGGGTGATCAGCAGGTTGATTTTGGACAGCAGCAGAAGGAGTGGGCGAGGGTTTTGTGGGGTTAAAATAAAGGCGATGTTTAGATTGGGGTGTTCTCATATGGGTTTGATTTGATTTCGACGAAGGCGTTTGACCCGATTGATTTGATTTAGCAGATGGTGTGGGAGCCATCGGAGAATTCAAGATTTTCTTGAGAAAGAACCAAGAAGAATACAGAGAGTGTGTAAATTAGGGTTTCAGCTTCAAGTTTGCAAATTTGGAATCACGAGAGAGAGAGAGAGAGAGAGAGAGAGCGCGAGAGAGAGGAAGATTGAATTGGAGATAGGAAAAGGGGGAGAAAATTGAAATGAAAAAAGGAAAGGGTTCGATGATGATTGAAAATTAAATTTGTAGCCGTTACGATCTCTAACGGGCATTTATCAACTCAAAAGAGGACCCTTGTGAATATATTTATTTTTATTTTTATGAAAATCGCGATTGGTGGGTAGCTCACTAACTCGTGAAGTGACATGATCAAATTTAATTGATGTTTATTTAATTCAGGTTATAATTATTTGAGTTTATTAGTTTAATATATATATATGAAAAATTGTCGAAAAAGGTAACCTAAATATTGAAAATTGTTAATAAAGGTAACGTCCAATTTTTTTGGCCGAAAAAGGATTATAAATTTTAATTTGTAACAAAAAAATGTATAATGACCTCTTAGACATAACAAAAAAAAGATTATAAATATCAATTTGAAACAAAAAAAGGTATAAATTTCTCGCGTAGCAAAAAAAAGATTATAAATATCAATTTGAAAAAAAAAAGGTATAAATTTCTCGCATTATACCCTTTTTATACCTTTTTTTTGTTATAAATTGAAATTTATAATTCTTTCTTGGCCAAAAAAACTGGACGTTACTTTTATTGGCAATTTTTAATATTTAGGTTACTTTTCTCGACAATTTGCCCTATATATATATGTCATGGGTTTTCAAATTCTGAATATTAGAAATCTCATCATTTGTTTGGTTGGATTATGAAACCTTTAACATATTCAAAGGACACCCTAGAACCATTAGCAGTGAATTATCAATAGAGAACCAATGACGGAGAGCCGCCTACTTAACCGTGAACACGAAATCTGCGGTGGAGGTGGTGTCGATGGGATTTTGGTTCAAGAATTTTATCAACAATCAATGGGATGTGATTCTAGCTCCTCAAATCAACAAGATCGGGTCCGAAGGAGAATTTTAGTTCCTAAAATCAACTATATAAAGATTTTCGATGGCATATGCAGTGGAGGCGCTATTGGCATCGGTGATAGGGTGATGAGAGATGGAGTTGGCGTTAGCGGTTTGGTGGCTACTAGCTAAAGGTGCAGCTGGTGTTGACGATGGGGTAGCGGAAGGTGGAGGCGATGACACTGGTGGTGGGGGTGATAGGAGGTGGAGGCAGGGGGAGTGGTGAGATGGCCGCCGGAGGTAGAGGCGGTGTCGTTGGTGGGGTGGCCAATGGTGGAAGCGGCGTCGTCATCATGGTTGAAATGTGTCGGTAGTGAATAATCCTTCTTCCAACGGATTTCAAATCTCACATTCCCTTAAGTTATTCAAAAATCTTACAACAATGAGATTTTAATGGATTTGAAA